>JASSUY010004838.1:0-21898 GCA_032466535.1 Forpus xanthops
GTCATTAGAGAGTTCTGAAGGGTTTGAATGGCCTTTGGGTGCCCTTGAGACCTGCCTGCTGATTGTGATGGGGATCACCATGTGCACAGAGTTTGTTTTACACACAACCATTTCGTCTGGCCCCAAGAGTTAAGCAGAGTGGGGTGTGTACCTTATCTGGGGTTAGACTACAATATAGTCTGACAAAGAGATTTTCCCCAGGGCTTGGACATTTATGAGTGGCAGGGTGTGTGGGACAGCAAAGAGAAGCTCCTTTAGGCTGAATAGTAGAAAAAAGCCAAATACTCAATTTGCTAGAGAGTTCTCCTAACACTTGTCACATCCCTTGGGGAAAGTGATGCTAATCCTGCCCCATGGGCTATTTCAGGCCAGGGAGGCCTAGTTGCCATAGCTGCCCTTGCTGGTTCTAGATCTGGAGATGCTCTTATTCTTCCTTAGGTGCTCAGGAGACAACAAATAACATTGATCTCTAAGCCCTGCCTATTCTGACCTGGATGCCTCCTCAATGTGCAGGGCCACAAGTCCTTTGGACATGCATAGGCAGCTCCCAAGCTGCAAAGAAGCTTCTCCTGGCCGGGACTTGGGGAAACAGTATCTAATTCTCCATCACTAAGAGCCAAAACGGTCCCTTCTCACATTCCCACTGGCACATGGCTGGGCTGAGCTTCCTGAAAGACACCAACAGCCCCAGTAGTGACCAGATAAGCCATCAGTCCCAGGCAAGCTCTGAGCCTCCATCATGGTGGAAGAACAGAGCATGGTCTCCAGCACTCAGTCATCTGGTGATGATGTCTGGCCAGGCTTTGGGGAGAAACCAAAGGGGACTTCAGACTAGAGCTTTGTCTTTCCATGGTGACCATCCTTACCCTGAAAGGTCCTGAAAGGAAGAGGTGGATTAGGGCACTCCTGGTTTGTTGGTTTTCCCTGCCAAATGTCCATATCCCACGTCACTGATATTCATGAGAATACAGCAGCATTTCAAAGTTTAAGAGACCAGGGCTCTTGCATCCCTACAGAATTTCACATGTATAAAGATGCTGTGAATGACCAGGCACTGTTAATCTCCACATGCCATGAGGGCTTTGCGAAGCTGTGCTGCCAGCCATGAGGATGAGCACCAATCAATTCCTGACATGACCTAATGCTGTGATGTTCTCCACTCCTGCTACAAACAAGCTCTGGGCCCACAATACTCCTCCATGCTGAAGGAACCACTATCTTCTGCATGTCATCAAGCACCTCCCTGCTCTGACCAGGGGCAGGAAGAGGGGAAGAGCACCACATGCATCTGTTAGCACACAGGAACTCAGAGAGAGCTGGAAAAGAGCTCTCCAGATTGGACAGGCTGCAGGGCATCAGGACACACACTCATGTGCTCAGGAAAAAGCTAGAGAGACTTTCATCCCCACGGCTGCCCTGGATCTCCATTTTACATCCCATCTAAGCAAAGACATTTCACCTTCCTCTTGGTTTGGTCTCACACACCCCACTCCCTCCAGTATCAGCTGTGGCACATGGGAGTGAAGTGAACTACTTAAGGAATATGCCCAATAACATTACAATTACTTACCATAAGAGCCTCATGCTTCCAATAATAGCCTAATGTTCCAGGCATTTATCCAATACACTCAGAGGTTTCTTACCTGTCCACTGCAGGATTCGTATCCATCACACCTCCAAATGGATGTCTGGATGAGCCACTGCAAAACTGCAAGGCTTTGGAAGACTCAGAAAAGCTTCCACATCTGTCTGCAGACTCAGAAAAGCTGCTACATCTGTCTGCAGACCCAGAAAAGCTGCCACATCTGTCTGCAGAGGGGACAGTTGTGAGCAGGACCTTCCATCCCCACTGCAAGTCATTTACTGGCGTCTGCAGTGGGTTGAAAGCAAGCAGTGTTTTTTTTGGGAGGCAATAGCAAGACCAGTTCACCTGCAGCCAAAGCAGCCTGGGTCTGGCTGGTAGCATCTGCCCAGCTTTGACTGCAGCCACAGCTCCAGCATGGTCCCTGGGTGACACAGATGGGAGATGACAATGAAGGAACCCAACCAGATGCCACTCTCACCTCCTGACACAGTCACTCTGGTGCTGCAATGAGACGGAAATGGACAAATGGAGCAAAAACAAAAGGGCTCATAAATGTTTTTCTTGGTCAGATCCCACGAGCCCCATCAGCAATAACCACAATGGCTTTTACAGACCAGGCTGTGCAGCCTCATGTCATTCAAGTGTTCCCAGGGAACAGCAAAACATCATGAGCATAACAGTCCTGCTGAAAACAGCCTCTCCGATAGGAAACCATGATTATTCAGCAGCAAAGTTACTTGTGGGCTTGGGAAACAGTTCCTGAGCAGAGGAGAAGGTGCAACAGGATGTAGGCAACTCATCGTGCCGTACCAGTAGACGATCATAAGTGCTGGCACTTGCCCAGCAGTCAGCTCCAATTTGTTTGCACACAGGGCTTGCTGGAAAACTGCGCATCCAGGCATCCAGTGAATAAAAATGATCCTGGCCCAGCTCACGGGCAGGGTTTGCTGAATGGCAGAGGGATGCTGAATTATTCACTCGGCACCAGCCAAGCCTCAGAGGTGGAGAAGAGGGGAGGAGGATCACACTGCTGATAGTCATGTTGTGCTGTCAGTTCTGAGCACTTCATTCTCAGGGCTGTAAGGCTCCATCTGCTACTAAATTTCCCACGAAAAAAGAAAAGGCAACATTCCTGAGCACTGACTGCAGTACAGCAGGGCTGGAACACATTCACTGACATTCATGAGAAGTACAAACCCAGGGGGAAGAGCAGAGTGGAAGGGATAAATTGCCATTTAGAGTGTTCCACCTACACAGATGCAGAAGAAACAGATAAAGGCACAAAATCCAGGGCTGCTCATCCTGTCTGGCATACCAGAGAGGTCAGTGCAGAGGGCAGATATAGTATAACCTGCTAAATGTATCACTGGGCTCCACAGCCGGGCACTTTCATGTTCTTCCAAGCATTCAGCAACTCTCTCTCTCCTCTATCTCAGTTGCTGTCTCTCAGCCCACTTGAATTCTGGGTGGTTTTAATCCTTGGCAGCCAGGGAAATGGCAGTGACTGGAAGGTGATCAGGGCTACAGGAGGTCCTTGTTCTTAGTAGACAACTAGAAATGCTCAGAGAGGAGATGTTGAGAAATTGCTATTGAACATTCACTGTCAGATGCTTTGGTGTCCATGGTGGAAGTGTTTGCGTGGAGCCACATGGTGACAAGCCTCTGGATGCGTAGTCTGCACTTGGAAGCACATTCAGCCCTGCTGCAAACCACCCAGAGCAATTCATTCTATCAGGAAGCAAACAGAAGAGAAACATTAAACAGCAGAGAGGTGCATGTCCCCGGAGGCAGAGCTGGGGAAGAAGATAGAGCACCTTGGCTGGGTATGAAAGGCCCCAGGAGGACAAAGGAAAAGAAGGAGTAAAAAAAATCAGGTGGGAAAACAAGCTCATGGGTTTGTCCGAAGAGCCACAGGCTCCCAGCACTCAACTGTATGGATTTGGAGGGGGGTGTTAGTAAAGATGGAGGGAGACCACCATGTGTCCTTCTCTCCTTACATGGCCCAAGCAGGAGAGAGGGACAAAGCTGCAGTACTGCCAAATGGAATCACACAGAGCATTGCACTGCTGGGAAGAGCTGGAACAAACACAGGATGCCCTGGGTAAACCCATTAACCAAGAGGCTTCTTCCTCTTCATACCTTTTTCCTCCAAGCCATGTACCTTTCACTCTCAGTATCACTCTGGAGATCACAGAGGCTGCCATTCCGTGTGGAGATGGTGAGGGAGCTTGAAAATCTAGTTTAAGATCTTCAACATGCTGTGGCTTGGACTTCTGACAGTCTTCTGTTCCTCTGGGAGACAGCTAGTCTCCATCTGTGACTCCTTCAGCATGTGTCTGGAGCTGAGAACCCATGTCCCACAAACACTACAAAAAGTCAGCAGAGGCAAGGGGTGAAACCCATGAAACACTATGAGAGAGAAGTGAGAGGGGCACAAAACCTCTCTTCTCAGGAACCTGCGCCTCTTTGGGACAGTTAGCAAAGCCCATGGGGCACTCTCCAGGTAAGGCACTCTCCAGGTAAGGCACTCTCCAGGTAAAGTACTCTTGTCCTCAGCCCTAGACACAAACAGTCATCCCCCATGTCAGGCTCATCCAGCCCATTTCTCTCCCTCTGAACAGTGTTGGGTTTAGCCTGAGCATTGCAGGGTGTTTGATTTTTAATGCTTTTTTATCTCTGACACGGCACAGGCCATTCCAGCACCCCTTTATCTGTGGTGCTCTTTGACCCCCACGTGTCAGCGGTTCAATCTGGTATGTTCCACTCTTTGCCCCCACTTCATTCTTTTTTTAGCTGCTTGCCTTTTGAAAGCTGGTGCCATATGCCAGCCCCAAAGAGCCCTGATCAATGCCGAGGGACCACGTCCCTGCGACCCTGCAACCTGCACTGCAAAGGGCAGAGGGCAGAGCAGAGCATTGGCCATGTTTTCAGTGCGAGATTTCAGCTGCATGGGCTGGAGGGGGAGGGAGAGCTTTTCTTTCTTGATTTTCTTTTTTTGCTTTTCTTTCTTGCTTTTCTTTCTTGAATTTCTTTCTTGATTTTCTTTCTTGCTTTCTTTCTTGCTTTTCTTTCTTGGTTTTCTTTCTTGGTTTTCTTTCTTGCTTTCTTTTCATGCAGCAATGTCCAGGGTGACAGCAGAGCTCCATCTGCTTGTGCACTCCTCTGCCTCTGTTAATGAGTGGGAGCAACAGAACCACTAAGAATTGGAGTGCCCAAAAAGGTAACATAGAAAGAGCAGCAGCACAGCTCTGTATAAGACAGGAATTGTTCATGCCTGTCCTGGGAGACCTGGTTTCTCTCTCCCAAACCTCAAGCCTGTGGCATGGCTGAGCCTCTTTCTTGTGGAAGGAGTCCCTGCGAAGGTACTGCAGACCCATGGATGGATGCACATCCCTGCCTCACACCCCATGTCGAAGGCACAGTGGTGAGATCCCTTCCCCACCACACTGAGGGGCTGTGTGATCTCTGCCTTCACCAGCCAAGGGCCACTGGATCTAAAGCCATTCTTTTTCCAAGCACAGACCTGCCTCTCTGGCATGTATTGGCTTTTTCTCCTCTCTTCTGTGTGAAAGAGCTTTCTGCCCTGGTTGCTTTCATTTTTAGAGCTAGGAGAAGAACAGGTGAAAAGAGAAAAGCTTGTGGTATCTCTGTGGGGCAGCAGGGCTTTGCTGGTACTGCTTCCAAAGGCAGATTTAACCCAGCTTAGCTTCAGCAGGGAGGAAAAGCCTGCAGTTAAGTCTAAGCCCAAACTCTTTCCCCAGTAATGACCAGCTTACAAGGATCTGCAGGATCTGCTAGGCTTACTATTATGAGTCCCATCCCCATAGCATTTGGTGCTGAGTCCAGGCAGAGCAAGGCTGCCAGGGACCCTGTGTCAGAGCCAGGCAGACGCTCTGTCTCCCACTCTGGACACACCACCACACTGTCTCCTCGGGCAGAGGCTGTTTCTCTTGGGCAAAGGTCATGCCCAGTGACATACCCATTGCTGGGAAAAGCTACACCCCAACACAAGCACCAGACCTCCATGGTGTGCAGGACAGAGCATGGCCAAGTCATCAGCCATTGTTGTCCAAGCCAGGTATTGCATGATCAGCCAGTTCCTGTTAAACATCCCGGTTGCCAAAGGTGCTGAGCCCTTCCCAGGTGTCCACAAGGAGAGGGTGTGATCAACCCACGGCATCCACAAGGAATAGAAAGGGCCAGAGGGGTACTTTGATTGGTGTGGCTGTGGCTACTGGCTGAAGAGCTCAATTCCTGGTGTTTGCACCAAACCCAAGCCAGTCCAATGCAGACCTTTCTTTCTTTTCACTTTTGCTTTCACCTCTCTACAGAGGGAGGCACAGTCCATGCCAGGCTTTGCAAGCTTTATATGCCGTCAGGAATGAAAACACTTGAGAATGATCCTTGCACACTGCCAGTGTGGACTCAGTGGCTTATATATGACACTCTTAGAGGACTTTTGGAGGCATTTTTGAGCAGAGATGAGTTGCTGCCCCCAACCCTTACGCCAGCCACCCAAAGGTCTGTGGAGTGAGAGTACCGCATTCTGGCTATCCCCAGTGAGTCCAGATTTCTCCCTGAGGCCGGAGAGCCAGGAAAACCCCAACTTGTGTCAATCTGCAACCCAAGTGTTTGCCCAAGGACAAGCATGACAGGGCACCTTACCCTTGAAGGCAGTACCCGCTGAGGGAGAGGGGAGCCCTTACCCCACACAGAGGCCACTGATGAGCACCAACTAATTAACCCTTCTGACAGCTCCCATTAAAAATAAAGGGGCCTCAGGTCCCTGCTGGAGTGGCCTATTTTACTCTTGCATCTCCTTGGCTGTGCGGCGACAGCAGCTGCTCGGAGGTGGTTATTTCAGGAAGGGAACGCTATAGATAACTGATTCACAGCCAGGTGTCATGTTCCTCATTTATTTCCAATTACCGTGTCTCCTGAGCTGCCTGGTGTCAATTCATTTGGTCACCTCTGTCCTGCCGATCCTCTCTGGGGCCCGTCTCCGCTGTGGTGTGATCTCTCCCCAGGGGCAGGCTGTTACACAACAGCTCTGCTTCTTCTTCAGCTCCATCTTGTCCTTGTCTCCCCAGGACACCCCTAGCTCCATGCCCCTCATCGGGGTAACACAGCGTCTCTGGGAGCAGCCGTGGTGAGGAGGCAAAGGAAAATCCCAGGCTTTGGGGTGAGATCTGCTCCTCTGGATGCCCATTGCAGTGACAAGCATGGGTAGCAGCAATGCCTGGCACACTCAGCCACAAAGGTTTCCTGCACAATTCTTTGCCAAGAGCATCTGGCAAGTGCAAGGCCCCTTGAGCTCCACTGTCCCTTGGCTCATTGCTCTGAAGTTCCTTTGCCCCCTTAGCTGCTGAACATGGGGGCAGTTTGGGTGTCTACATACGCGTATGTGGGAATCAGAACCTCCTGGACCCTTATTTCAGTTTCCCTGTGCTCTGTGCACACACAGGGATGCCTCAGTCCCCTAGTGCAGAACCTGCTCCTCCTGGCCAAGACCTGTGGTCACCCTTTCCTCTGAGACACTAACGTCCGATTGGAGATGCACCCATAGATCCAGGCCAACACCACCCTGAAATCACCGGAGCACAAGAGTCTGGACAAGCATCCTGATAAGGTGGTGTGTGCTGGCTCATCTCATTCCCACTGTGGACTCTGTTGTCACCCATTTTCTCCATCCCAGCACCACCACCACACTCTGCCCCTCCAGCAGCTCTCCTCACAGCCCAGCCAGGGCTGTTTGCTGGCTCCTTGCCCCTCCATCCATGCCCACCCCAATCCTGGCTCCCTGAAATAGAGGAGGGACAACTGCTGAGACAGACCTGCAGAGAAACAGGGATGCTACTGACTGGAGACTTCAATGATGCCAGATGTGTCTGGGAGAGACAGTCCAGCCCTCCTGCCTCTTGCCAGAGGACCCCACCCAACGCTTTGTGATTTTACCCATCCGGACACCCCAGACATGCGCCAGAGAGGGCAGAAAGCTTCAATGTGCAGAAAGGATCTTAACTTGGGGATGATGCTCAGAGAGTAGGAGGGACAGGAGATTCATCATCCAGTTTTAGTCCAGTCACTGACATGCTCTTCCTGCTGGATATCTCACTTCATCCTTGGCAGCTCCTGAGGGCTGACGCCTCAAGCTGCAGGGCTGCTGGTCTTCCTGGGGCTAGTACTATCCCTTTACAAGCACAACCAGCAATGTCTCAGCCCCTGGCTCTGCAGCCAGCTGCATTTTAAAGCTCCCCATTGATGTCTGAAGAAGCAATACAATGGACTGAACCCTTCAAATCCAAATCCCCCTATGCATAGGGCAAGTCCTTACCTTCAGTGTAAGTTTAGTCTTTCCTCTAGCTGCATCCTCCCACAGAGGAGCACCTTTAGAATGAAGTGTCTTCATGCTTCCACTTCTGGGCACCTTTTTACCTGTCTGAGCTGCTCTTGAGTGTGCCCTGGCATGTCCCTGCTCCTGCTAGCACTGTGGGGCTGGCAGGGCTGGCAACATGGGCTTGCTCGTCTGCCTGCTCACTGTCAGCAGCATGACCAACAGCAGGGACCAAGAAGGGCATGATGTCATTCTCAGATCCATCTGGAAGTTTTCAGCAGTGATGGCTGGAAAAAAACAGCATTTTTCCTGTGAAAAAGGGCACATTTGCTCTTCTTTCAATGAGAAAGAAATAAATAGAAAGCCTGATAGTGACTGTCCTTAATTGATTAGTCATTTCTGCAGATGATAATTGCACATCAAAAGACTGAGATCCTACTGTTTCATGCAAATGTCCTTATGAATTACAGCCTGGCACAGGGGAAGGGGATACAGGAAATAAATCCTCTAGAAGCTACCCAGGAGGATTTGGCGTTTGAGTTTCATTTCAGGAAAACAATTTTGCTCTGCAAAGAAATACCCTCAACCTCAGCTACTTCCCAAGGTCTTAACACTGAACTGGGCCTCCTGTCCCTCCCACTCCCTGTGCATTATCCTCACTTCAAGATCCTTTCTACCCCTTGCAGCTTTCTGCCCTCTCTGGCACATATAAGGTGTCCAGGCTGGGTCCTGGTCCCCAGGCTGTGATGCCTGCCGTTGAACCACCAGCTCCTGGTCTCACATGAGATCCTCCATGTTCACTGAATTGCTTGAGCAAGGCTGCGAGCACCGGCATCTGGCAAAGGAGGCTTTTGAGCATGACTCAAAAGGAGCCACAGAAAACAAGGACCTGCTGTGAGCTGCATTTTGATTTCTGAGCCAATATCATGATGTGTTGCAGGGCCAAAGCATGGAGTTCTAAGATCAGGGCAGCCTCAGAAGCTCCAGGCATTCCTGGGGGATTGGAGCAAACTATCCATCTGGCAAAAGGACATATTGCTGGGGTCATGAGGAGCCTCTTGCCTGCAGGAACCAAGCCCCTGGCTCTCCAGGGCTGCAGTCACAGGATGGATAAACCTTTTGCAGTGCCATTTCTTGTTTGGGGTAGTTCAAAGCCTTCTCAAAGGCCACCCTCACATCTGCCCCCTCCCTGGCCCCGATGAATCCCTCCAGGGCCCCATTTCCCAAACATCACTGGGCAGCTCAGAGCAGAGGTAGCAAAGCAGACCGTGGGGTAACATCAGACTGTGCTCTCAATATCTCCCCAGAGCAGAACAGCATTGGCGCTTTCAGGCCACATCAGTGGTCTGCAGAGCAATAAGCTGCCCTCAGCACTACAGGGAGGATGACTATGGCCAAGGGAGGAAGTGTTTGTGGTTGTGGAGATACCATTCTGCAAACAACTCCAGCCTAAACTCCTGGTCCATAGTCCCTACAGTGACAGCAGCGAACTAGATTTGACCTCCTACTTGGTGCTACCCAACTTTGCATGCCCAGGTTTATCCATATTGTCTTCAGCGTGAGCTCAAAACCTGCTGGCATTTAATCATTTCTTCATCTCCTTGTCACTGTCACTGGTGAAGTCGCTGACCAAAGAGCACTTTGGATCCTCAGTGTAGGCTGAATATCACTGCTGATCCTGCAGCAGCCGGGTTCAGATCCACTACCTTCAGATGTCAAGCTCCGTCCTTCCCCCTTTGTAGTCAGGGAGGAGAAATAGGCACTTTCAGGGCATGAGTCATCTGACCTATTTAGCCATCTTAGTGAGAGATGAATGAGTCCTTAAGAGGGCTTGTTTCTTTCCACTGTCTAGACAGCCAAACTCTCAGCTGCAAACACCTACCCCTGCTCTCCTGGAGCACACAAGGCACCCTTCCCAGGCTGTTGAGGGGTGCTGGCTTCTGGTGGGCTTCCAGCACAGGCCCAGGGTTGGATCATACCTAGATATCCTCAGAGGAATGCCTGCTCTGAAGGCAAGGGAAGATCTCAACAGCGCAAGAGTGGAAATCCAATTCCTGACAACCTTCTCTGCCACTAAGGGAGGGTTTTGTGGAGCTGAGCTTGCCCTGGCCACGCTGGTCCTAGGACAGGATGCTCTGAATAACATCTGGCTGTGTTAGCCAAAAACGAATGGGGATTATTATCCTAGTGCTGTCACCAGCTTACCTGGGGCCTTGTGCTCTGCCATAGGGGCACAGTGTGCTAGAGCCTGCGATACCTCTGTCCGGTCTTCATAAAAGTGCAGAATCCCAGGCTGTGTTGTGCTGAAGGAAGCTTAAAGCTGCTCCAGTTGCAACACCTTCCACTAGAGCATCTTGCTCCAAGCCCTGTCCAACCTGGCCTTGAACACTGCCAGGGATGGGGCAGTCACAGCTTCTCTGGGCATCCTGTGCCAGTGCCTCAGCACCCTCACAGGGAAGAGCTTCTGCCTGAGACCTTAGGAGAAATCCCAGTTACTGTCACTTTCTGAGACTCCTGGCACCATAATGACATCTTTTACATAGAAGGAAAATGTCTAAGCAAGCAATTACTCTCTCTTTTAGATAATCATGATCCATAGACCACCTATTTGTGCTTCTCTGCTAATCCCATAATACAGCTCAGCTCCTGAGCTCAACCTTCCTATACAGGGCCACAGCTGATAAATATCCATAGATGTCAGTTAGATTCAGTGGCATGAGCTAATGAGGAGAGGGAAGGCCTGGGGAGGTGGTATGACACAGACCAAAGGGCCTCTAACATAGTTAGAAGAATTCTGCACATCTGGGCATGAAACTGGCTGTGTCCATGAGAGAGGGACTTTGGCACTGAGAAGATCCAATGGGTGACAAATGGCTTAAAATCACCTTTTGTTTGAAAAGGAGGGGAAGAGTGAGTCACAGCAGGGGTTGGACTCACATCTGTACTCCACAACACTGATGCAGATCCTGAGCACTAGAACACAGTTTAGAAAACATGCTCTGCTACCAGCAATGGCACAAACAGGACTCCAGAACCAGTAAAAACTGTCTGAGAAAGGGTATGATAGTGAGAGACACAGAGAATGTGTGTTTGTAACCAAGCACAAAGCTTGAGGGGGCTCCTGAGCACAGGTCTGGCCTTGAAAAAACAGCTTACTATGCAGATGGAGGCAATGGGTTCAGGCAGAGCCAAAGGGCTAGAAGGTGCAGGCAGCAAAATCAAATGGGAGTAAGGAATGTGCCACTAACCATGGGGTTCATTGGCCACCGAATCTGTGTGAAAGGACTTAATGCTCTAGAAGTGCTCCAATAAAGATCTCTCATCATGCGGGAAGAGCTTGAGTTGAACAGAAGACAACCTCAAGCAGAGAAGTTGTTACTGGGCTCTGTATGTGCAGAAATGTATTAAACTGCCCTGTATTATGCACCAGGAAATCAGAGGCACCAGCCTGATCCAGGACCTGCCAGCGCTATGGCCCAAGTTCATCCTTTTGGGACTATACACATGGTAGAGGTGCCGCAGCAGCTATAGGGAAGAGGCAGCAGTGCTCACTCTGCAGCTCTTCCTGCGGACTGTGTCCATTTGCCCGTGCCATCATCCAACCTCTTGTGGCACGAGCAGAAGCTTTGGGAATGTGTTGGAATCTCTGGAGTGACTGAAATCCCCCAAATCTCTTGGATTTCTTACATCAGCCCCTCCGTTTGCTCCTTCACTTTGTTCCAGGAGCCTGCCCTTCCTTCGGGATCCGGGACAGCTATAGGAGAGAAGCACACGTTGAGATGTTTGAGGCTTTCTGGAAGCATCAGGAGAGGGCTACCAGGGGAGATCTCAGGGAGTTCACACTGATCCCTCCACACCCCAGCATCTTGCAGCCAGGAAGAGCCTGTCCAAAGCAGGAGCCTGGGTCCTGCCCTTGCCATTACAGACACAAGAAGGAGACCACATTCAAAATTAATATATATTTTTATTGAATAGTTGCTCTAAGTGGGCTTGTGAAGCCACCATAGAATTACTTCTGTCATCTCAGCAGTGGTTCAGTAACAGTTATCAGCTTTGCTAGAGAAGAAAACCGAACAGAATAGGGTGCATTAAAATAAATAGGTTATTTCTTCTTATCTTTAAAATAAACTTTTCAAATAAATACTTTGGGTTATTTGGTTGTTTTTTTGTGGTTTTGTTGTTTTTTGTTTTGTTTTTTTTTTTTTCCCTTAGAAGGTAGAAGAGTATTGTCAAAAAACAGCCATCAGGTTATAAACATATATTGTACCTTATAGAAAGGAACTGAAGTGAAGACAGCAGGGAGAGATCTCTTTATACACTGTACAGAATGCCTTTACACTAGTCCAGCAGAGGATTAGAGGCTTCAGTTCTTGGTACAAGATTCTTCCTTGAAGCCAAGGGTGATTCTTCATCTAAGGAGAGCTTTGTGCTGAGGACACCTGGGGAGGCAGGAGGCAGCTCAGCCACTGCTGGTCCACAGAGTATCAGAAAGGGCTGAGTGAGCTGCTGGGAGATGATGGGCAGAGGGGAATGGGATGGAAAGGGGAAAGAGCTCTGCTGGGCCAGCTCTGGGATGACCACACACCTCCTAGCTGGTACAGATGGTGTAAGAAACCTCCTATCCCCATGCCCAGGCCAGCTCACCACGGGCAGTTTGGTCCTGTTTACACTGGAGCCCTTTGGGGTGCTGCAGGAAAGTGCAGTAGGACAGAGACCCAGTGAGAGGCTTGGCAATGCTTCCCCTCACCTGATATTCGCACATTGTGATCTTTTCCCATCCATCCATCCATCCATCCATCCAATCATCCGTCCATTCAACCACCCATATCCCTCCTGCCACGAATAGGTGTTGGGGTGGGGCTCATCACTCATCTACTTTCCTCACGTGCTGATCACAAGAAGTTAAACCTTCCAATACATGATGAGCCACCCAAGGGCCAGAGACAGAGCAAACTAGCTAAGTGGATGCTGCAGACAGCAAGTTGGGAGCACAATATGCACCTCCCCTGTACAAACTCCTCAGTTCTCCACTCATCCCTCTATTGCACTCAAGCAGCCACTAAATGGTTATCCTGTGCTTTGGCATGTTTTGATCAATGACACTTGCCCATCAGCTTGGGGTTCACATATGGGGATGTGGAAGAGTGAACTCAATGAGATTTTACATGAATCTGAGAGTAGAGCCCCAAAGAACTTCTCCCCTGTTCTTTGAGGTACTTGTCTGGCACTGATGCTTGACAGGGATGGCTAGACAGCAGCCCAAGGACCATTTCTGCCCTTTGACTAGGAGGGCTGAAGAGCTTGAATGGGAGGGAGACTCCACCTTGGTCCCTAGTGAGCCCTCATCACCAGTGCAGGGGCCAGTAGGGAAGGAGGGGAGAGAGACCAAGGGAAGCCTCAGAGAAAGCAAGCACCAGCAGGACTTCTTGTGTGGATGGAGCTTTGAAGTTCAGGGCAGGAAAAGGAGGGTCCTGCATGGGGAGCAGAGCAAGGGGAGCCCAGGTCCTGCTCGGCACCTCTTGCCTCCTGCTCCTTTGGCACCTGAGTGTCCTTTTCCCCATCTAAATCCTTCCTACATCCCTGCACATTCCGCAGCAGAGGAGCCCCCATCCATTAGACACACAACACGAGAGCTGTTTCCTGGCAGAGTGAATCCATCCCTGTCAGCTACCAGGGAAAAGGGAGGACTCGACACACGACTCTCCCAGAAGAAAACCGAGGAAGACACGTCAGGACAGAGACAGACCCAAACTGCCAGGACAGGCAGCTGCAAACAAACAGCCAGAGCAGATGTGATGTGACTCACTGCTGGGTGGGGCAGGAAAGGGGCTCACAACCCCAACCAGAGCTGGACTCCTCTCTGCAGGGAAACCAGATTCTGGCAGCTGGAGATTGGGAGAGAGTGGGATGGATCTGCTCTGGAGGAAAAGCTTAGGAAAGAAAGCATGATGAGAGGCTACCCACAGCGTTCCTGACACCAGATGAGCTCTGTGAACCAGAGCTGGCCTTCTTGGAGAGCTTCTGGCAAATCCTGACTTGCCCTTTCTGCCAAGAGCAAGGAATGGGAGCTGGATGAGACCCCTCCAGATGGAGTGGGAAGCAGTGACCCCCTGTGAAGCCACCTGCCTCTGTGAGCAGGGTAGAGGCCAACAGCCCTAAACCTCCTTAGCCCATGCAACTGCAAGTCCTGGATGTGGCTTTGCCTTTTGAGATCAACACAGCTAAACCAAACCCCTGCGCTGGTCTGACAGCCCTCAGTGCCCATTTGGGCTCTCCTCTCCAATTCCCCTCCTACATGTCCCCTATTTCATAATATGTATCTCACAGGTTTTTCATTTCTAGGAGATGAGACACCTGGGAGACGTGGTTGGACTGCTCAGCCCTGCATCCTGCTATAGCACCATCCCCTAGGAGAACTGGGGCTCCCACACTGGCCCAGGAAAGGCCCACTAGGTAGAAAGATACTGCAGGAGTCCTGGCCTGAAGGTGAATGAGCTGCAGGAGCAACACAGGGCTTGGCTGAGCAAAGCTCTGGGGAGCGGGTGTGTGGACACCCATCTCCTCATCCAACAGCTCCAGCACCTGGGGGAGGTCACCCCGTGCCTGCATGACTTGGTAGGCCATGAAAATGATGCAGCTTCACATGTTGAGTCATTCCACCATCAGGAGAGGAAGCAATGAATTGCAGAGATACAGAGGTGGTAACTAAATTTACAAGTAGGATCCATTTAAAAAGGAGGAGGAAAAAACCCCATCCGTATATCAAAGTAGAGCAAGTTGGAAAATTCTGTTCATTAGTTTTCTTCAGAAAGTTTCAATGAACCATTTCACATTCTCATTGGAGTGAGACAATTCCTCAAACCCTCAGTGAAAAAGAGACCTTTCATTTCCCTAAAAGATAAGGTTTAATACTTCCAGGAAGAAGGACTTGAATCAGCATCAGTAGAGAAGGGTGCCTCTTGGTGGAAGTCTCTCCCTCAGGCATCACTTGGAAGTGAAGAGCCAAGCGATTATTGGCATATGAATAAATATGACTGCAATATATAAGTGTTGCCACAGGTAATGGACTGAGCTTACGGGGGTCACATATCTACAGGGCATCCTCTGAGAAGGTCATTGCCCAACCCATTGTAGAGTTCAGGGCTGGCCTCAGAGGGCATACAAACCACACAGACATGGCCCTCTGTTCTTCATGCCAGGATACCCTCACTACAACCTAGAGCATCATCCTGAATTCCCCACAGCTTATGGAAGTGGTCTCTCTCCATCTTTAGCCAAAGGAAGCATCTTTCAACATCCCCCCTTGGGGTCCAGGTGAAACCAGGGTGAGAATTTCAGTCATGTCCCCAACATGCCCCAGGCACAACCTCACAGCAGGGCTGGAATTCATCTCTCCTTCCATAGGGAGCCTCAACTTCCAGTGTTTGGATCTTGTTTGAGTTGAGGGAGATAGGCACCATCAGAACATCATTGAATGAATAATGTTTTCAAGGGGGATGAATCACTCTCTGAATCTGCTTTTCTCTGCAATGGAGGAAGCTTGGATCAGCCACAATTTTTTAGACAGCAAATGTACGGGAAGAGGTATCCCATTATGAGAGCCTACCTCCTCGCCTCACTCCAGAGCCAGCACTAAATCCTACCCTCTCCCCGCAAAGCAGAACCCCCAGGACAAGCTGTAAACCTCCCTTTCCCCCTGTCCCAACTACCTGGGAACTAAAGGTCCAGGATTAACAAGAACCATACTGGGAAATCATCTTCCAGCATGCACAAGTGTACCAGAAAGCCAACCCTTGCATCCGTCACCATTCACAGCAGTATCGTGAATATTATTAGTAATAGACCTAGCCATCCTAACGTTATACTTCTATATACAAAAATACATCCACAGAACTCTACGTGAAGAGGTGGTTGAGGGAAGGCAATGGACGAGCCCTGGGTGGCAAGGACTTGGAGGAAGCCAAGGGACATGTTGCATATATTTCTCCAGGGGATCTGTTTGCTTCCCTCTGCTCTCACACCCTTTGGAGAAGGGACCAGCAGGAAGAGCTGAGCACTGGGACATCCTCCCAGATCCAGCTCCTTTCGCCAATGAGCTGGTGGCAGCAGGGTCACTCCCAGGAGCTGGCAAGGCTTGGATCAGCCTTGGAGTCCAGGATAAGGAACTCCCTGTAACTGCAGCAACGGATTGGGCTTCTTATCCTCACGGCAAGCAGAGCACAAAGCACTGACCCTGAGTCAGGTTTCCTCCTGGTCTGCAGATGGTCCAGTCCCAGGACTTGGCTCAGATCAACTCAGGTTTGCCACAGGAATGCCCTCAGCAGTGCTTGCAGGATTTGCCCACCAGCATCACACTGGTGTTGGTGTTGGTTTGATGCACCAGTGGGGCAAGGAAAGCCAGGGGAGGCCTCAAAGGCAACCTCAGGGAGGGAAAGTCGGGCTCCCATCTTCCAGCCCCACTTTTTGTCCTCTGTTTTCCTGTAGCCCAAAGCAGGAGGTGCAGGTGTCCCCCCCCAGGCTGGGTGCTATCCAATGGGCTCGGCAGCACAAGCACAGACTGCATACTTGTGTTTGTGATCTTCATTTTGTTTAAAGTGAATTCAGTGCTGGTGGAAGGCACCAGATCAGGAGTCTTGGTGCCTGTGGCATCGATGGAGGTGGACAGCAGCTCCCATCGCACCCAGGTTTGCACCCTGGAGGCAGCCCTTCAAGGCATTGAGAAATGAATGGCAATTTGAACCCAGCTTCTTGTTCTACACCAAATCCCAGAGGGGACCTTTCCCTTGGGCAGAAGTGAGTGGGCTGGGCTGCCTCCTATAGCTCCTTCCCCTGCCAGAACATTTCTAAAGCTTCCCACACTTTCCCTTCCTCTTTGAGACAGAAAAATACGATGCCACCTCATTTTGAAGCTCACTTCCTTCTCCCGGAGGCCTTCAAGCCCAGATGGAAGTCGCTGCATTGGTGAAACCCTGCCTCACTCCAGCCCTTGGGAAAGCAGATCTATAGCTATGTGAGAGCAGAGAGGCCACCCAAAGAAAGTGCTGGAGAGGGAGAAAGAGGGAAGAGGAGGTCTGGCTCCTGGAGGACTCTTGCACAGGGGATGCATTGACCTGACTTGTCCCCCCATCGGGAAGGACCTCACCATGGGGCAGTGGCAGCTCTGAAAACCCTCCAAGAGCAGAGTCCTGAGGACACCCCACACACCCCCTCAGTCTTCCTCCTCTTTTCCTTTCCTGGTCCCTCACCTGTGTGTGCAAAACTACCACTGTGCCCCAGTGGGTGCCAGCTCCCCCCGGGCACCCCTATGTAGGATCCCCAGCTCACGAGTCTCATTCCCAAGGGGTTATGGTTGGTAGGAGGGAGCGCTGCAGTGTGGAGGAGTGTTGGAAAAGGAGGGGAATGGTGAGGAGAGGAGGAGGATGAGGAGGAAGAGAAGTAAAGCCTGCTTCTCCTTCCCAGGAGGGTCATACCGGCTTATCCAGTGTCTTGGGGAAAGGTGTGCCACTGGAGGAAGAGATCTTCCTGCAGACCGTGTTGGTGTGGCTCTGGCAGCGGCAGCCAGGTCGTTTCAGGCCATCATAACCCCGCTGGCAAAGTTTGAGGCAGCCCAGGGTAGGAAAGTAGCAGCAGAGGCAGGGCATGAGGAGGGAGAGGAAGCTCATGGCAGCCCAGCGGGTGCAGCAGGACCCTGGCCCACAGGAGCAGGGGTCATCGGCACAGGTGTCCTCGTCATCAGTGGAGCAGTGGTAGAAGAGACCCTTGACGCAGCAGAGGCAAGTCCCATAGTCGAGGAGGGTCTCCGGGGAGCAGAGGCAGCGCTGGTTGCAGAGCCAGCAGGAGGGCAGGCTGCGGGCGGCCGTGCAGCGTCCACACTTGCAGCGCCCACACTCCTCGCAGAGGAAGAGGTGCCCAGGGTGCAGGGGGGGCTTCTCCACCACCCCCTTCAGTGGAGACTCCTCCGCTTTCAGCTCACCGGCCCGTGGCTGCGTCCGGATCAGGGAGTGCCCAGAGTGGGAAGGTGTGAGGCTGCTCAGGAGGTGCTGGTCGGAGGCTGTGGTGCTTTGGGAGACAGAGCTGGCCGTGCTGGAGTGGCTCATGTGCTGCTGCAAAGGTGGTACCTGGTGCTGTTGGCTGTGGCTGCGGTGCAGGTCCTGGAAGGTGGAAGACACCAGGCGGTCCTGGGACCACTCTTGCTTGTGAGGAGGCTGGGACAGGGAGGGGTTGGAGCGGGCTTGCTGGAAGCACACAGCCGGTCTCTCCACGTAGTTGTTGCTGGCACGGATGGAGCGGATTTGGTCGATGGACAGGACCTGCTGGAAGTCCTCCACGGGTGGGTCCATCGTCTCATCACAGCTGAGTTCAGCCACACTGGAAGAGAGCTGCATTTCCAGGAGCGAGAAGACCCTGCGGCATCAGGGCACATCTACAAATCCTAAAGGATGGGGCAGGAAAACAGAGAAAACATTTGTGTTACATTCTGTAACAGATCCATCCACACAAAGCAGGAAGCAAAGGCTAGCTGGAGAACCCCTAGTGAAGTTATTTGCAACAGTCAGACTCCAAGTACTTCTGTGCCTGGGTGACGCTCAAGCTGGACACAGACAAAATCTGTCCCTTGACCCAGGCAGTCACAGCATCTCCTCAGGCTTCTGAGCTTCTCATGTCCTTCCAGAGGATTTCCCACCCCTTGCTAGCACTAATGGACCACATCCATTCTTCCTCTCCTTCCCAGGGGAAATGCCAGCCCTCTCTGGAGGAGGGAAACTTGAAGCTGTGCCTTATCCAGAGCCAGTGACAGAATTAGGAACAGCATTTGCTCCAGAGCAGGAGATTCTTTTGGGGTTTCCCAGCGCACTCGGAGCAGCCTCTCAGTGCTGTAACATGGGCATAGGGTTGGAGAGGAGCTGGACACTAATTGCAGGCAATATTAGCAACAAATTGCAACTAATGAGACACGCGATGGGGCAGAGACAGGCCAGCCCCACAGTTCCCACTGCAGCATCCCGCTTTCTCAGGCACAACCCTACACCACCCAGGAGCCAATTCACCCCCTCAGGAACCCCGGGAAGGGTAGGTCTTGGTTTCTCCTTCACCCCAGCACAAACAGAGGGGAAGCAGGGAAAGCAGAGCTATCAGCAGGCAAGCCCCAGCCTGCTCCCTGCCCCGAGGCTGCCGTGTGTCTGCTGCTGTGCTCAGGAAACGGCACTTCCTGAGTCTGCAGCACCGGCAGGCGCCGGCTTTACCCCAGAGGGAAGGTCCGGTCTCCCCGAGGGCGGTGGGGCTGGGGCAGGGAGCACCCCCGTGTCCTACAACTCCCCGCCCCCCCCCAGCAGGTTTGACCTGATGGCACCGGTCCCATCACCAAACCTGGGCTGACACCAGACCTCTTTGCTGGCATCTGGTGAAGCCTCAGTGGGGCTGGGTGAGGAGAGGGGCAGGAGAAGGGCGCTCAGTGGAGCCACCCCTCTCCCCTTAGGATGGATGGAGGGGGAAGCTTGTGCAGCCCACAAAACAAGGCAACCAGAGCACACGGAGAACGGAGCCATTCTGCATTCCAGACCAGCTCCCCAGCATTTCCAGCCCAGATCTCAGTGTCGGATCCCTGCTCTCTGGGCACAGCCAGTTTCCCCAGGATAAAGCTATTCTCCTCTGGCGGATCAGATGAGTGATCCCTCAGTAACACAGACACCTCATGGTGCTCGGGCATGCAGGAAGACGCCGTTTCCTTGAGGAAGCTCCCCATGGTCTGGCAGTGCTGGAGCCTTTCAAGTAGGTGAGGGGCCACAGGTAGAATCTGCTCACGCAGCAGAGAGAGGCAGAGGGAAGATTGATTTTCATTTGCCAGGCTGACCTTGAGGAGCAGGGAAAAGCAAAGGCAACTTACTTTGACTGTTCAAGCAAGATCTCATCTCTCCCATTCCCCTCCCCAGAAAAAAAAAGGCAATGGATCTGCTGAGATTTGGGAGTTTTCTATGCTTGGAGCCCACCTACTTCACCCCTCCGCCCCTTGTGATTCCAAGTGAGATGCTCACCCCATCCAAGGAGAGGCAGGCAGGCAGGGAATTAGTAGCTCTCCCAGGACACCCACAATTGATTTGGACACTGATTTCTTTACCGCTAATACCAAGGTGAATTGGGAGGGCAGAGCTGACTCGGGCTGTGAGCACACTGACAGGATTGGAATGGGCCATGGAGGAAGCACACCCTCCTGTGAGTTGCTACCTGCTGCCATTTAGCTCCTCACCTGGCCTTACTAAAGCACAGGCTGGTGACCTGAAGTTCCCTGGACCCCTGAAGGGATATGATCCATCTTCATCTGCAGCTAGGACCATGCAGGGGAGAGCAGATAGCAGCCTCCAAGGGTTCCCACGTTCCTCATGACCCAGATCTCACCTCAGGGTGGGATCATTGGAGGAAGATGCTGATTCCACCCAGGGAAGAGCTGCTCGCAGCTGGGTGTCCGACCCCTCTAACCTGTGCACTGGGATTTGGCAGTACTTGGGCATTAGGGCTTAGGTAGCAAAGCCCCATGAGGCTCCCCTGTTGTGTCTGAACCAAAGTGTGACCCAAAGGGCAAGACTGAGGGTCCTGAGATAAAGAGCAGCCGAAGAGCAGACCCAGCACAGCTGCCCCCAACCCTCTATGCAAGACCTGGAGCTCAAGAGACAGGAGGACACCCATGAGCTGGGCTTAAGCAAAAGGAGGTGCATAGAGGACACTGCTGGGAGGAATAGAGACTAGGGACAGCAGGCAGACAAAGCTGGCAGTTGGGCCATGCAGTGTCTGCTAACCCTGACACTTAGGATCTGGGCTTGGACTCGTCCTGGGCAAGACAGGTCCTGGGAGGACCCCCAGCACTGAACCAGGGCCCAAATGCTCCTGGACCTCCAATCCCCAGGCGCAAAGTTTGGACATTGACGCAGGTTTGCTGGCTCAGGGAGGTAAAAGTCCCCCTGGGACCCAAGCGGACATGTACCAGAGGATCTGTAGGTCCTTCAGTCTGGTGGAATGGAGAAAAGACAGAGTGAATACTGGAGCTGGGACCCCACTGCTGCCCTCAACCCCGGGGAGCCCAGTGGCCTCCACTCGCTCCCTGCTCCAACCAGTCCATATCCCAGCTCACAGTGGGAAGGTCACCCCTGGGGCACTGCTGCACCCCTGGCTTCCTCGTTGCCATCTGAGGGAACCGGGGCAGCATGTCCCCAGCCTCCTCCTCCTCACACCGTGCCTGCCAGGGTCTTGCCAGCCCGGAAACTGGGAGAGCTTTGTGACTGCTGCAGCCCCACACATATAATAAGTTTGTGTGATAATGACCAGAGCAGGGATCGTAAAAGCAAATGATTTACAGGCTGGGGTGGCTGCGAGCCTGAGATGAGCAGCACAGGGCACCCAGGTGGGAGGAAAGGAATGGGATTTTTCCCTCCAGAGGGACCCTCAGGACCATCCCAGCGCTGCGGGGGGCAGAGAGGCGGTGGTAGGAGGGTGATGCCCCAGCCCCGGTTTGCAGCAGCCCACGCGTGGGTCGGATCCGGCGGCAGCCCCCGCTCCCAGCACCGCTGTATGTGGGTCCCACAGCCCCCCGACCAGCTCCGCACAGCACAGCCCACCTCACGCAGAAGTCGAACCCGCAGACCCCAGCCCCTCCTTTCTCTTAGCCCCCGTGGTCCCCGGACCCCGTCCCTTCCGCGCCCGCACCCCACACGCTCTCGGGACTCCCCAGCCCTGCTGCGTGCTAGACCCACGCGTGACTCCGACCGTGCTCGCTTTCATCCCCAGCACGGACACTCCACTCGTGCCCCGTGCCCCCATCTGCACCTCACCCCCACAGCCCCACTCGTGTCCTCTCCATCGCCCCCCGCAGGCTGCCCGTGCCCAGCCCCAAGCGTGTCCACGAGGGCGGACTCACCCCGTAGCCGCTGCCGCCGCCGGGGCCGCCGCCGGTCCATGCGCCCGCGGGGAGCCGAGCGCGGTCGGAGCAG
>JASSUY010004843.1:0-27120 GCA_032466535.1 Forpus xanthops
GTGGCCAGCACTTTATCTCTATACTGACTCATGGATGGTGGCAAATGCCCTGTGGGGATGGTTGCAGCAATGGAAGCAGAGCAACTGGAAAAGCAGAGGTAAACCCATCTGGGCTGCTACACTGTGGCAAGGTATCACTGCCCGGGTGCAGAACCTGGTGCTGATGGTATGCCTTGTGGATGCTTATGTACCCAAGAGTTGGGCCACTGAGGAGCACCAGAACAACCAACGAGTGGATAAAGCTGCTAAGATAGAAGTGGCACAGATTGGCTTAGACTGGCAACATGAAGGTGAATTATTTTTGGACAGTGGGCCCATGACACTTCAGGCCATCAGGGCAGAGATGCGATATACAGATGGACTTGTGATAGAGAGGTGGACTCAACAATGGATGCTGTTCATGACTGTGAAATGTGCTGCAATTAAGCAAGCCAAACAGTTGAAACCTCTTTGGTATGGTGGATGATGGCTGAAGTACAGATATGGGGTGGCCTGGCAGATTGATTTTATCACATTCCCACCAACCCGCCAAGGCAAGTGCCATGTGCTTACCATGGTGGAGGCAACACTGGATGGCTGGAAACATACGCTGTGCCCCACACCACTGCCCGGAACACTATCCTGGACCTTGAAAAACAGATTTTGTGGCGATATGGCACCCCAGAGTGAGTTGACTCAGACAATGGGATTCACTCATTTCTGGAACAACCTTATAGACACTTGGGCCAAAGAGCATGGCATTAAGAGGGTATATTACAACCCCTAGCATGCACCAGCCTCTGGGAAAATTGTGTGGTGCAATGAGCTGTTAAAAGCTACACTGAGAGGAACAGGTGGTGGGACTTTCAAACACATTTACCAAAGCCATCCAGTTGGTCAGCACCAGAGGATCTGCCAAGAGGGCTGGCCCAGCAGTTGGAACTTCTACATACTCTAAAAGGGAATAAAATTCCTGTGCTGTACATAAAGACTTTGCTGGGGAAGACAGCCTCGGTTATTCCTGCTAAACAAGGCAAGGTGAACCTGCTCATGGAATTGCTTTTGCTCAGGGACCTTGGTATACTTGGTGAGTAATGTGGGAAGATGGGAAAGTCCAATATGTACCTTAAGGGGATTTGATTTTAAGGGAAAACAGCCAATGAACCCAATTATATGCTGATGCCTGCTATGTAGCACTTTTTTAGCCCACCAACTAGAGGTCTTCAGGTCACCAGTGCCTGGCCCTGACTTCCCTCTGACCATCTTCCCAAGAAAGGATTATCTTTGACAAAACCAGACAAGCTTAGCAGTGACCAGGGCAGTTCCACAGTGTCATCAGCAGGCAATGATCCAACACTGGGAGCAGTTACCAGCTGGGCTTAAACCACAACACTAGGAAATAAAATAATTAAAGATTTCCCCCTCCCCTGCCCCTCAAAGCTCAAAACTTTATTTTTCAGTATTATTGTGCTATATTTGTTCATCTGATGTTTCTTTATCTAATGGGTTTCTTGCTGTTCTCTCTGAGACAGTCACTGTTTATGTATACTCAGACTCTCATCAGGAGTAGGGTCCTTTTTTTTTAGCATCCTTTCTTTTTTTTCCCCTCTTTTTCCTTTCCCCCGTCTCCTTTTATTTTTTTTTCCTTCTCCATTTTTCCAACTCCTCTGTCTTGGCACAGATTATTTAGGGGAGATGAGGGTGATGATGCCTGTGGAGCCATGTAATTCTGCTAAAATTTTGGATTTTATCCAGTTTTGTAGCTCTGGTCTGTATGAGCACAAGCCTGGCAGATTGAATTTTGATATATGATAGTGATGTAAAGACTCATTAAGAAAGCAAAATGCCTTGTGAGGTAATAAAGCAGAGGAGGAATAAACCAGGGTAGGACATTAGTTTGAGGTGCTTGGTTTTACTCTGTTTGTTGTTTCCTGGCAATGTATGTTTCTGCTGTTTTTTAAAATACCTAAAGTGTCTTTGAAAGGAAATGCAATTAGGATTCTTCCAGAGGATTACCCTTTGCTTTCTAAGGACAAGTATTAGTCCTCTTCTCCCAAAGCTGAGCTCCCCTCTTCCTTCCTATGCTTAATTAATGAGGAGGAGTTATCTGACTAAAAAATACCTTTCCAGCCATGAACAAAGAATTAAAAATGACACAGATGTATTGAGGAGGAGTTCCAGCCCATTTACTACCTCTGGGTGGGATGCTGGCTGAGGGTGAGATGGGGACCCTTGGCTGTGGGTGGGAGGGGGAGCTGCAGGCAGCTTCCACTACACAGGCTAAGGAAACCTATTCAGGGATGGAAACATTCCTAGGGTTACTTAGGGCAAGGAAGTGCCAGACATCCCTTAGCAGCTGGTTTGCCTAGGGGAATGGGGCACCTTAATGTCTGGTCTCATCCCTAGCCTCTGCAGTTCCTCCTTCAGGTGAGGTGTTGCCTGCTCTGTTGGCCATGGCCACTGTATAGCAGTGGGGATGGGAGTTTAGAACATGCTGGGCTAAATTTTGGGGGCATATGCACTCATTTGCATGCTATGCAGTCTCTTCCTAGAGACGCAGTGTCAGGTAGCTACTATTATCTGTAGACTGTCCTTTTTTTTGTATATATGGAATTTTAAATAAGCAATTATTTATGCTGCTGCCTCTCTCCCTCCATGCCATCATTTCTTCCTGCTTGGTCCTGAAGAATCTTTGTGGGAGTTGGAGGGTTTGCGTTGAAGCTGGAGGCTTGCCTTGAGAAAGCTGCTGCAGCTTTCTTGCCATGGCAGCACTGAAGCCTGGGGGTCCAGAGGCATCTGAAATGCTGTGATTAATTTAATGTGTGCAGCCAGAGAGCGTTCTTTGCCTACCTTGTCTTAGATGTGGGATGCAATGGTGTTGAGCTAATTCTTTGCAGTACTCATGAAAACAGAATGTTTCTAATTACATAAGCTAAGAAAAATAACCAGAAAATGGTGGTGGGGAGGGAATGGAGAAAAGAACTTCATAATTTATTGCATAGTGTGAGATGTGAAAAAAGGCTTTTGTCTGGCTGAGGTGGGTCTGTTGTTGGGTCTGTTGTGTTACAGCAAGACTTTTGCTGTCCTCTCCCTTCATGAAGATACAATGAAAATGGCCTTTCAGAGCAGTTCCACCCAAAACAGAGGCAGCTGCTAAGCAGGGAAAGCACATAAAGTCATGCAGGCATGGCAGGGGTCTGGGGAACAGGACTCACATTGGTCCTGGACACCCTTCCCATGGAGCGAGTGCATTGTGAACTATGTTGCTCTCTGTCCCTGCAGAGAGAAGGGCTCCCTTCTCCCTGTGTTCCTTGCAGAGGTTTAAAGAGATTGTGTGATTGTCAGATTTCTTGAGGTAAGAGGGTCTTGTACCCAAGGGACCTGGGAAACAGGGATACTCTACTTCTCTGTAAGTAAAAGGTCTACTGTGCCAGTGGGTCTGCAGGGGCAAAGCTTGTGTTCTATCATCCTCTAACATAAAAGGAGAATTGTAACAATCACTTTGGATACCCCATGAGAGATGTCCTGACTACTTGCCTGTGGTGAACCCATAGTTCATGCTCTGATTATCATACTCTGCCAGTGTTTTGCAGTTTGTGGTTCTTGGAAAGCCAGTGGCCTGTAAAGTTTTCAGAAGGTGGTCTGTGGACAGTGGCTGAGGAAGGAAATAAAGATCAAAAGCTTTTGCACTCTTCATTACCCACAGGGAGGAGCAAACAAAACAGGAAGAAAATGAATGGCCATTTACTTGAAACTTAAGCTATTTTTTCATTTGGTTATGGCATTGTGGCAGTATTGTATAAGAATAAAGATGGATTACACATACCCCATCCTCCCAAAAAGGTTAGGTGGTCACCAGAGTCAAGAGACAAGGAACGGTGCTCTGAAGCATCTCTTTGCTACTTACTGTATGTTCCTGGGACTGAGAAAGGCCTGATGAAGGTCACGCCTTGCTGGCTGCTGTTTGTGTGCGATGGCCTTTGGGTGTGATGGAAGCTGCCATCTTAGCCCCTACAGTAACCAGAACAGTGAGGTACTAAAACTGGGCAAGAGTTTCCTTGGTTAATACAGACTATGTGTCGTTGGGCAAGTCTGGATCTGCTCTTACTTTGCAGAAAGAGATGGTTAAATCCCCCAAGGGCAGATTTTTCTCAGGGTTGTCCAATCCAGGATCTTCCTTCCTTTTGGACTCCCAAGCAGGAAAATAACTCTTTAGAGATATTAACTACTACTAGCTATAAACTACCCTTCACTTCTGCTCCCAGTTCCCATCAGCATCTGAGCCCTTTTTACCTTACTCTTGTGCCCTTACAAGTCCTTTCTGTTGCCATGATCCTTTGCTTGTCCACCTTGGGAGGTTCTGCTGCTCCTTCTCTGTGGCAGTAACAGCTGCTGGAGCTTGGGCACCTCAGGCTCCAGATAAAGCCCCTTGCAGAGGATTGTCTGTGGTACAAATGCTCACACAGCACAAGCAGGTGCTGCTCTAATGCAGTAGGAGTTGTCAGGAGGGCATTTCCTACATTCCTGCTCTCCTTGTGTGATCTGCCTGTGGTGCAGTTGTTGTTCATCCAGGGAGTGATGTTAAATGTGTAGTGTTGTCCTTTTAGAATGGCAATAACATCTTCCCTTGCTCTGATCCCTGAAATGCAGGTTTCATCCTAAGAAGAGAAGAGGCCCTTTCCGCAGATGGAGAGCTGAAGCTGCCTCTGCAGTCACAGGAACAGGCAGCTTTCCACTGCAGAGGCAGATCCAGCACTGAGGCAATATGACACTGGGACCAGAGCTAGCTGTGGCCTTCAGGATGCTGATCTTGTGCCAGCTCCTGGGGTGTCAGTGCTGGGATGCATCAGCAAGCATGTCTTGGATTTGTACCAGGGTCAATGAAAGAGACTCTAAGTTGCAGCTTGTCCAATTGCTGTTATCTTGTTCTTGTCAGGCAGTTGTCAGTTCTCTGTTCCTGATTATTCTTCTCCCAGGGGGAAGCTGACCAGCTCATCCCAAAGTAGGATGGGAGGAGGAAGGGGATAAATCAGATATTGAAGCAATCTTACTCTTTAAGTTTTAACCCATGCTGGTACCCTAATCCAAACAGGAAGGCAGCAAGAGTTTGGACAGAGATCAGTAGACCTGACAGTGCTCTGTGGAGCAGAACCAGTATAATTATGGGCAAATGGATGTAATCACAGAAATAGCTGAGCTCTGATGAGAGACAGTTTCTCACAGGAGTGGTGGCCAGTTTGCTTCCCTTCTTCCTCCTGACCACCTCTTCCCTCAGCTCTGCATTGAGCTTTGCCATCCCAGAATGTCTGCACCTCTCATCTGTTAGAACAGGATCTGGGCTGGTACCCATGCACACAGAGGCAAGGAGGTGAAATCTTCATCTAATGTTTGAGAGAAACTGAGGGACAAAAGCCATATTAGGGTTACTAAAGCAACCCTGTCAGTCTAATGGTAAACATTAGCTCTCTGGATGCAGGTCAGATGTGAGGTGTGCTCAGGCTTGCAAATCTGTCTCTGGGTACTTTCTGGCAAGTACACAGTGCAATGGGAAGGCCAGGTTAGTGTCCCCATCTGTACACAATAATTTGAGTGACTCATTGAGCATGATATGGTGGTCTGGCCCACGTCCCTGTGGTAAGGTCCTCCTGGATTACAGTCCAAGCCTGAAGTGGTGGTACTGTCCTCCTCTTCCTGCCTTGATTGCAACAAGCTTCTTGGGATGCCAGGGACTGTCTCTTTGCTCACAGCTTGGGGGAGCTCAGGATAGGGCATGGTCCTTGAGCCATGGGACAGCTGGCACAGAGGTACCCCCCCAGCCTCACCATCATTTTCATTGTTTTCCTTGTTATTCAGCTGTAACCCCATCAACCATCCCCATTTCTTCCACTGCTGGTTCTGAGTCTGGTTTAGTCTCTGTAATCTTTTTCCATCTGCATGACCCTTCTGGTGCAGAGCAGCAAGTTTTGGGGTTAAACCTTACCATCCTTCCAGTAGCCCTCATGGAGCCACCTCAGCGATTTCTGGCAGCTTTGCTTCTCAAGTGCCTCCAAGGTACTCCAGGCCCCAACATGTGTGTAGGGCTCCACCAGTATCTGACCAGTTCTTCGGTGCTCTTCAGCTGCATGTGTGTTGGAGACGTTTTGTCTGAGGGATGAGGCTAAATCTAGGCTGTGGTGTCATCCCTGAATAGCAGCTCTGGCACCAGCTGCTCTCAAGAGGCTGAGGCACTAGTTCCTGAGCCCAGTTACTCGCTGATGGAGAGGCGGTCCCCATGCACGTGTGTCAGGCAGGGGAACAGGTGCCAAGAGCCTGTCTGGGAGCAAAATCCTTGCTGGTGCCACACAAGTTTGAAGGAACACTTGGGTTTTCCCCTCCTTTCTATAAATGGCTTTTGTGGAAACAGATTTCTTAACTTAGGTTACAACAGCAAGGGATAAATTTAGGTTGGAAAAGACCTTTGAGATTGTTAAGTCCAAGCAGGTAAGTCAGACAACAGATAAGCCTAACTAGTGCTGCCTGTTCTCATAAATTATGTTAAATGACTTCTGGCCACACTAAAACCAGTGTCAGATGCCTGGTGGGAAGCTTGCTCCCCTGCAGCTGGGCAAGGGCTTTTGCAGGGCTGCTGGGGAAGGATGTGCAATCACTGCTATTAAACCCTCACTCCCTGTGTAGTAAATGGTGGCACCTCTGCTTTTGGGTAAGATATTTGGTCTGAGCCTGGCTTCCCAGAGAGCTGCCTCCATCATGGCTGAGGACACAGAAGGTGTTTTCCAGGCTCTCCTGCAGCTCAGTGAGGGTGCAGGAGTCCAGGACATGGAGAGCCCTGTTCCCACTGGTGGCAGGAGGAGTGCTCACTCACTTGCTCTCTGCTCCAGCTGGGTTTAATTTTAGAAATAGTGCTATCTTGGGGCATCTTTTTCCACAGAACACAAGTCTTTAAGTAAATAAATAACAGCTTTGTGGAGGTGGAATGACAGCCCGCAACAGCACTGCAATACACGCATTGAGCGACATGTTTTACTTGCATGTGAAGTACTTTATACAGACACAGTGGCTGTGCTGCCTCCGTCCCCTCCTCCAGAGCTGCCAAATATATTGATTCAAAAGAAATAAAGCCACCTTGAAATGCCAGCTTTGGTGAAGTGGAAATGAAGTCCCTCCAGCTGCTGGGATTCAGCGAGAGTTCTCTGGCATAGGTTTGCAAAAGATATAGTTTTCAGTGATGGGTTAAGTGTATGTGGGACATCCCAGGGGGATATGCTTAGAGGCATCCTCATTAAGCTGGGCAGGAAAGAGCAGGCTATGAAGATGAGTGGGAGAAACTTGTGTTAAAATACACCTCCCAGTCGGCTGACCAAGAGCCTTCTGTCCACAGTGCGTTGCTGATGGCTGACTGTCATGGGTGTGTCCTGGAATATCCCGTTAATGCTATTTTACCAGAGCAAGAGCCCACATTCGCTTCTCAGATGCAGCAGCTCTGAGATGCCTGCATCGTATCTGTTGCCTAAGCTGCTGGTAACCCTTGACTCGTGAATCAGCAAAGTGAGTTCTAAAGCTCCCTGTCCAAGCAGGACCCTTACATGGTGGCCTTCTTCTGATGTAGGGACTTCAGGGATTCACTGTAATCTGCAATA
The DNA here is from genome assembly GCA_032466535.1 of Forpus xanthops. NCBI lineage: Eukaryota > Metazoa > Chordata > Aves > Psittaciformes > Psittacidae > Forpus > Forpus xanthops. The sequence goes on from JASSUY010004843.1 coordinate 7,617, forward strand.
TGGCACAAACAGTGTCAGAATCACCCCAACTGCTGGCTACTTGCTTTGCTCCACTCCCACTGTGCATTTCTGCTGCCACTGGAATGGGATGGTGGCTTAGATGACAGGGCACTGCACGTATAAGCTTATCAGGCCAGGAGCACTCATTTTGGGTACATTATTAATTGGTAGTAGCACTTCTGGGTGCCCCGTTAAAAGCAAAGGGGAGGATAGACTGTGCCCAATTGCAGAGGTATGATTGTTGGCTATGACTTTTGTAGAAAGTGGGCTTGAAATCAGTGTCTGTGGCTTAGAAAAAGTACCACGCAGCATCCTGGTGCCACATGCAGACAGGATGCTTGAAGAGGTTTTGTTCTTGACTTTATCTCAGAAGAAAAGCTTGTCCTTTTTCCTACAGCTCTTGGCAGGAGTGTTTCCACGCAAGGCTGTGATAGTTTTGTGTGTTTGTTCAGAGCTTATTGTAGTATTTAATTCACTTCAGGTCCTGGAGATTGCCATGTGCCCCCCTCAGACTTGCTGGTGATTTCCCATCCTTGCAGGCTGTGGAATGGGAGGATTTTCCACATGGTCTAGGTCTGCATGCTCTTCCTCTGCAAACTACCTGTCTAAGCTGTTTCCTATCCTCCTTGGCCTCAGCTTGCTTCTTTCACTGACACCACAGCCCTGCAGGGGATTTTACTTTATTTTTTTGTAAGCTCTAGTGAAGGCCTTCTCCTGTGGGGCTGGGCAAGCTCTGCCCATGTTCTCTATAAGTCTGGGATCAGGGCGGCCCTGGCAGCAGCTTGTCTTTTCCACTGATCCCAATTAAGATTCAGTCTTGGCAGGATGGAGCCTTTTGAGCTGCCAGCTGTAATAGGAGAGACAGCAGAAATTATTCCCTTCCCTCAACTCGGCTCATTTCTTGGATCTGGGCTGAGGATGGCCCCGGGAGCTGATCTGCCAGAGCCAAGTAAGCCACACAGAGCTAAAACGTTTCCATTGAGCATCAGGCCCAGGGAGGGGAAGCACAGTTCTTGGAGGCACACAGGCTGTGGGTGGCAGTGAGGACGTAGTGGGATGGGATGGAGGGAGGGTGCAGCTCCATGCACCACTCAAGACAGCAGCAATTCCAGTCTTGCTGGAGCTGCACGTGGGGAGGCATGAGTGCTGAAATGATCTCATTAATGAAATGGGAGTTCATTAAGGCCTTGCTGGGTGGCAGTAATAGAAGGTTGGAAACCCCTCTCTCCCAGCTCCACAGAGGCAGATGCTGCCAGCAGGGTTTCTGCCTGGTGTAATGCTGCACATCGCTGCTGCTGCTGATTGAGCTTTGCCACAACTGGCCCAGGGCACTACTAATGGAATGACTATGTATCTGATGGCATGTGGAATCTTCCAAGCATAATATTAACACTACACAGTTGCCTGACTCTCCTGCTATCTCCTCCTCCGTTTCCTCCCCAGCCTTCTGCCACACAACGGCCAAGCTGCCCTTGACATTGCAACTGGACACTCTGCTTTTGCTGGCCTTGCATCCTGCCAGCTGTGCACACTGAAAGTATCATGGGCATGAAAGGCTGTTGTATTTATTTTTTAAGGCTAAGTCCATGCTGGAACAGCTTAGTAGTAATGAGAGTTTCTGGTTTTGAGCAGGCTCTCCAGAATTTGAAGATAACTTCTATCCCTCTCTGTTGATGGAGCTATTGGTGAAGCACTGGTCTCTATACCGTTGATCATTTGGGCTTCTGGAAGAAACATAAGCAACAATGCAGTGTGAAGTTTTGCTCTGTGGAGCACATGTTATGTGGATAGTCCCTTGGAGAGCCAGAGGCACTAGGCAGGCTGCCTGAAGGGCATGGCCATGCCATTGCAGCCAGGTTGTGCACATGAAGCTGAGCAATGCCTGGTTTGTTGTGCTGCTCTGTTCAGAGCAAAGCTCAGCAGTGTCTCAGGGCACCCATCCCTTCCAGTATTCAGAACTTGTACTCACCTGCACTTCACAACTGTTACTTTGGGTACCCTTTGTTCTCTAAAGGAACAAAAAGGCAAGTGCAAAACCTGAGATGCTAAACGTGGCACTGGCAGTGTGGAGAGACAAGGGAAGGTAGAGATAGCTGGATTTGTGTCTTGGCTGCCACTGTTTAAGCTTGTTGTGACCAAATTCTTGCTCTTGCAACGGGGTGCACCAAGCTCACTCAAAGCACTTTAAGCCCAGCCTGTGAAAAAAGATTTGGCTGCTCTAGTCTGTGCCTTTCCAGGGAGGGTGCCAGATGTGTGAGAGGTTTGCCCACCATAGTCATGACTTTGCAGTGCTCCTTGGATCCACTGCTTTTGGCACCTACATTGGGACTTTAACCTGAAGTCTCAAAAAATGAAAGTCTAGCCATGCCACTGCAACTAGCAACTCTTCCAACCGCTGGGTTGCCTGAAATGTTAAGCTTGTCTTGGAGCAAGGCTATAGTAGGTGAACTGTGTTTCTGTGTAACTAATTAGCACTGCTGTATCATGGCCAAAGCACACACGATGTTATAGCCCTTCTTAGGCTCTTAGATGCCTGCGTAACTTCTGCTGAGGCAGCCAGAAGGTGCTGCAAGTGAGCAAAAGGCCACAGAAGGGGTGGGATGAAGAGCCAGATTCTGTCCAAATCCCATGTAAAGCTAAGTAACATCAGAGAATTACTACAGGTCACTAGTGGCTTAGAATAGCTAAAAATTCATTCCCTTTTTTAGTGCTCAGCTGTTGTTGCTTTTAGTCTGATTTTGAGGGGTTCCCACTGGGAAAGATATTCCTTCCTAAACTTATTTCAAGCCGCGTCTTCCTTCAAAGTCCCACTCTTTCTCCAGCAATTTCTGAGAGCACTGTTCTCTCTGACCTAGATTTAATTTCTTTAGCAATACTTAGTGACCAGCTTTTACTGGCTTCTCCCTTCTATGCTGCATCCAGTTTTTTCCAGGGCAGTCCTAGGGTGGGGCAACTAGCCTCAGGATGTGGGCATGAAGGAAAGACAGGCTGAACTGTTACAGAAGACATAGGCTGGATTAGCAATGAACAAGCAGTAACACACAAATGGGACATTAGCCTGGATAAGGCTGAATTTCCATTAGACTAAAGCTATATTGTAACACTGTTAAGGGCTGTCGGATTCTGCAGTATTGGCATTTGTGTGGTGTTTGGCAGCACTGCGCTAGAGATGCGACTCATGCTCTTACAGCTTCCTTCAGGAGAAGGGATGTGGTGGGCTCGGTGCTTTATACTGTTTCTTTTGGTTAAACCTTAAAAAAAACTGGCTCCAAATTAGGAAGTAGCTCCTAGAAAAAAAGAATGTAAACTTTGTGCTCTTATCCTGTCATTTGAAGGCTGTACCTGGAGAGACCCTCTGCTAGTAGAGCTGCTGTGTGCCCTCTTGCAAAGCACCTGCAAGTGCACTGTGCCTGGCTACAGTTAACAGCTCATCAACTTCCTCAAATAGAAACAGGCTTTCTTGGTAACAGGTGAGAGACTTCCAGGAAGCTCAGGTGGATCAGAAGGGGAGCTTTCCTTAGGCTTGTAATTGAGTGGGTATGGACTTCCCTACAGGCACTTCCCCAGACCTCAGTTTCTGTGCAGTTCTTCAACTGCTAAGAGGGCTCTGGAGGCACCAGTACCTTGTTACCCTGCAACACAAAGCAGCGCTGTTATATATGCAGCCACTGACTTGAAACAGGCATGTGGGAGAAGCTGGGATAATGATGAGGCAAATTATTATGTTAAACCTACAGGATCACTCAGTTTAAGACCAGCAGATAGACAGGAGCTTCACTCAACAAAAAAACCGAAGTAATAGATTCTTTATAGTAATAAGTTATTGTGACTTCATCCCCTGTTAATTGATGACTAATCATTGTTACATATAAAGTCTGTCTTGTTGCCTATCCTAACTATTCATAGAAGCTGTGGATTAAAACACAGATGTTCCTTTGAATTAATAAAAAGGGAATCCAAAGTAATACAAAACATACCCCATTACAATTTGTCTTTATTAAAAAATCAGTGCAGAAAAAAAAAGCAAGCCTCCAAAAAGTAGTCAGTTCATGAAAATATATATTACATCATTGCCCACCCAGCACCACTGACACATACACTGCTGTCAGCTCATTTTTCTCACAAACGTTGACTATTATCTCTATATATATAGTTATATCTATGTAGATATATATGCAGTTTCAAGACTTGATAATGTAACACAACCATAAAATGGCACCAAAATCTGTTTGCTCAAAGCTTTCAGCCCCTTTAACCCAAGAAAGTAGTGAAATGTGCGTAAGTACCAAAATGTGCGTGGCAGTCATAGATGTGCTCTGTAGTCCCTTGTGTAGCCTTGACTCATTCCTTTGGGTGAGCTTTATAACATGATCACAAACTTATCAGAAGCCAAAGTATAATATGCTCCAAATCATCATTTTAATACTATTGAATATGTCTAGTTTCCTTTTAGTTTTCAAAGCTAACTAGGACTGGGTGAGAGCATGGAGGGCAGGGTGGGTTGTGTGTGGTGGGGGGAATTAAGTGCTTGTGTGTAATCAGTTAAATTAGCAGGTTACACACGTGCTTCCTTTTTCTGGCCATCTGTTTCCATGCTGAGCTAGGGAAACTTCTGTGCTGTGGGCACAACTGCTCTGCAGATGAACATAATCTCATGTATTTGCATGGCTGTGAGATTGTTGGTGCTCAGTACAGCAGTGCTAGGTACAGTCCTGCCCCTACTATTAACTTACAGACCAGTGGTGTCAAGGCAATCATGACTGTAACACTGGATGTAGGTGTAGAAACATTAATGGAGTTTGAGCATCAAGCTTTCCTGACCCCTTCCCCATTCTGCTGTAGCTGCTGTGTGTGCACCTTATCTCACAGTGCCAAGAATCAAATTAATTAATCTATGATGGAAAAAGTGACTTATGTGGTAGGTAATGTATGAAATTTGCAGAGGATTTATCATAAAAACTATTGCCTCCTCATCTTAGATGTGTGGTTACTTTAAGTAAGTAGGACGCACAACACTGTGATGTGTGCTTTACTGATTCTCACAGTAACTAAACCTGATTTCATGAGAAGCAGCTACTCATAAGGTTTAAGATGGTTTTTTTGGTATCCTCTCTGACGTTACTAGAACTGTGTTCAACTGTGCTTATGGAGAAGAGAGCACCCTGAATCATATGCAATTTCACATTAGCCATAAGCACTAGAAAACAAGTAAACACCCAGATTAGAGAATTTAAATTAACATTTGAAAAGGATCCATCAGTATTAACAACACTCTCAAGTAATCTCTTATCTAGGATAGTCAATTATCAAAGCTATTTAATGCTATGTGACAGTGGGCACTGTAACTTTTATTGGGACAGTTAAATGCTCTGAGGCCAGAAGACTTCACAAAAGCAATTTGGAGAAACATGCAGGAAAACACTCTGGCCTAGCCAACACCAATTACCTTACTCTTCCAAGTGGCTATTAGTCTTAAAGTTTGTTTTATCTGTCAGGACAATGCAGGCTGCTCATTATTAGGAGCTGCACTGCAGGACTGAAAAATTTGGGGTCTTCAGGGACTTGCTGTGACACCTTTTTCTAAAGCCAGGGAGAGTTGATGCCTACTGTGCATGACACAATTAAGTCCTTGAGCATGCAGACAAAGGGCCTATAGAGTGTGTGAGTGCTAAGGTAAAAATGCCTGAACATGTCTCTGACATTGTAAAAGGTATGTTTTGGATCAGCAAAATAATACTTCCAAAGCCAGAAATCCTCTGTTTCTACATCATCATGTTTTACAGAGAAGCGAACTGAGTAGCCGCCATCTTTTTTTTGTTTTCTTTTGAAACTGGTAAGTGGATATTCCCATTTGCAGGCAGGGGAAGAAGTAGCAATGCAAAGGGATGGGAGCTGCACATCTGAACTTGGCAGCTCCCCAGCTGTAATCTCGGCTATATGGTAAGGTTCCCAAGCTGTGTTCTTCTCACTGACACCTTCTAAATTCAATCAAAAACGTCAGGGGGAAAGACAGACACAACTCTGAAATGTTAATCCTTGACTTAAAAACAGTTGCCAAATAACAGCACTTTCAGCACTTGCTTCATTTCCAGAACTCACAGTTGCATAGTGTGATGACAGCAGCTGCAAATATTTCACAGTAAGAAGGAAAAACAAACCCAACTCTGTGGCATGACTAGGGATCTTTGCTCTAGCTCATGGTGAGGACACTGAGATTTAGGTACTGGCAGAATGGAGAAGCTTGTTCTCTAAAAAACACGTGGTTATCAACAGGGATAAGTGGCTCCACTGGTCACCCAGCAGTAAGCTGTCAGTGTAAGGCAAAACTGGAGTTTTAGGGTTGCTTTAGAGTAAACCTGCTGAGGTCTCCAAGCCTACCTGCTAAGCAAAGGTAGTTCTGTAAAAGGCAAAGCATGAACAGTGATCACATGGAAGTGTCTGGGTATGATCTAAACTCTTGAGAAGTCTCCCCTCTGGCCACCTGTCTTACTGAGCAACTTTACCTCTTCAATCACAATGTCATGAGTAACTGCTTTGCACATATCATACACAGTCAGGGCAGCCAGGCTGGCACCTGTTAGAGCTTCCATCTCCACCCCTGTCCTCCCCCAGGTCTGACAGGTGCTGTGAATCACCACTGCGTATCTGTCCTCATCCAGGCTCAGAGACACCTCCACATGGTTGAGGGGGATGTTGTGACACAACGGGATCAACTGGCTCGTCAGCTTGGCTCCCTGAATTCCTGCAATCTGGGCAACTGCCAACACATCCCCCTTCTTCACCTGGTTCTGCTTTACCATCCCAAATGCCTTCTTGCCCAGGCAGACCACAGCAACAGCAACAGCACTTCTTCTTGAACATGGCTTCCCTCCAACATCAACCATTGTGGCCCGTCCTTCTTCATCAATGTGACTTAAGGTGTCAGAGGCATGACATACCATAGCGCCCAATTCTGATCCTTGACTTATGCCTTTGGACTGATAGTCCACTGAAACTTGGCTTACAGGAGAAGCATCAAGGCACTTTGGGTGAAATGTGGAGCTTGGGTCCTTCTGGAAGACACATGAGCCTCTGAGATGGGGTTGCAGAATTCCTGTTGTTATATGCCACTGGTGCTCTGGGAGAGATCTTGGCAGGTAGAGTTGTCTTGTAAGCTCCTTTTCCATTAATGATTTTCTCATTTGTTTGGGGAATTTTGCTCTCAAAGTCAGCCAATGGCTGAATGTGTGGCTCCACTGTTTTGAATTTGGGGAATTCTGTAGGGCATCTTGGTATAGTGGGAACAGCATCAATGCAGGCTCTAGAGGAGAAAAACACAAGTAACATGAGAATGCATATTACTAACTGGAAAGCTAAGCTGAGTCTGCAGTACCTGAGAAGCCTCTCAGAGCACTGCTTGGCACTTTTCTGTACTGCAAAAATCTCAGGAAGTCTCCAAACAGCCCCTTCTCTCCTCAAGCCTTTCTCTCTCATCAGTTCCCTTCATTTGCTAGTTATTACAAATCCAAAGACGCAAACCACTTATTTCAAGGTCTCTGATAAGAAGAAACAACTTGCTTTCACTATGAACACTGAGAAACAGCAGCCAAGAAAGTTTACAGGAGCATCCATTCTGAAGAAAAGGAAGTCACAGCATCTCAGTATCCACTGGAGATCATCAGCTGCAGCCTTCTTACAAAGGCCCAAAAGGGTTAATAGGAACTTCTTGCACTCAGTTTTTCAACTTTGCCTTTCCAAACATCTTCCACCCAGCATAGGTAGCTACACTTCCTGCTTTCATCCCCTTCGCCAGGGAAGGGTCATGCCAGCATCTAAGGACAGCAGGAACCAGAAGCACTGCAACTGCACTGTCTATGAGTTCAGCGGGTGCCTTTCTGATGAGAAGCTCTCTTATTACTAACAGCTCTTACCATGTTAATGACAGCTGAAACTTAAGCACTGGAAAAACCATGCTCCTCTCATTGACAGATAGATTTTAAATCTACTCAGAAGTGTGTTCCAAACTGAGCTGGCAGAGCTCCCAGCTGGCAGAGAGGTAGTAAGCCCTCCTGCCCCTTTTCACCATTTAATCCCTCGGTTTTGGCATTTGCAGAGGGCTAAATGCCAAGTGTCAAGACAAGCAGCCTTTTTCACATATAAATAATGATTTGTTTTGTAAGTAAAGAGAAAGCAGTATAGAGGTAAGTGGTTAAGCACTTGTTTAATAGCCCCATTGATAAGCATGTTTCTCTTTTTCTGGAGCTCCTGCTCTCTTTGGTCTGAGAAATTTGGAATTAGAACACACAAGTATCCCCTTGGACTGTCCACATGACACCGACAGACACAGTATGGCCATTGGTGGTGCCACTGTGCCCTTTTTCTTTAGAAACAAACCAAGCAATTTCTTTTTTTTTTTTTTGTTAGTCCCAGCCTCTGATATGCTCAGCAGTTTTTTCATCCATAAAACTCTCCAAACATTGATCTGAAAGCTTAAACCAACCACAGATTTCACAGTATTTTTTTTAAAAAACACTGCAGTAATCTAAATTCAGGCAAAGTCCCTTTTTGATCTACAAAAATCAGACCGCCTGATCAAGAAGAATCTGTGGATGAAGAAGTCTATAGACAGATAGGAACAGCCTCACTCTCACAGGCCCTTGTTCTCATGGAGGACTTCAACCACCCTGATATCTGTTGGAGGGATGGTACGGCTCAGCACAAGCAATCCAGGAGGTCCCCTGATTGTCTGGAAGACAACTTCCTTCTGTAAGAGGAGCCAACAAGGACAGGTGCCATGCTTGACCTCATCCTCACCAACAGGGAAGGGCAGCCTTTGTTACAGGGATCATGAGATGGTTGAATTCAAGATCATCAGGACAGTGAGAAGAGCATGCAGAAAGTTCACTTGCCCTGCAATTCAAGAGAGCAGACTCTGGCCTCTTCAGGAATCTGCTCAGTAAGGTTCCATGGGATATAGCCCTACAGGACGACAGGGAGGCCCAACACTGTTGGTTGATATTCAAGGATCACCTGCTGCAAGCTCAGGAATGTGGCATCCCAACAAGAAGGAAGTGCAGCAGGAGGGCCAGGAGAACTCCTTGGATGGATAAGCAGCTGCTGAGGAAAATTCAAAGGGAAAAAGAGGCTTATAAAATGTGAAAGCAAGGACAGGTGGCCTAGGAAGAATGCAAGGATGTTGTCCGGGAAGCTAGGGATCAGGTTAGGCAAGCTAAGGCCCACTTAGAAGTAAACTTGGCTAGGGATGTGAAAGGTAATAGGAAGGGTTCTTAACGATTTCTTTGCCTCAGTCTTCACCAGCCAATACTCTGACCATACCACCAAAGTCTTGGAAGGCAGACGCATTGACTGGGAGAATGAAGACCCTGGGTCCACTACAGGAGAGGATCTGGTTTGAGACCATCTTAAGAACCTGAACGTACACAGGTCCATGGGACCTGATGAAATCCATCCATGGGTCCTGAAGGAGCTGGCAAATAAAGTTGCTAAGCCACTGGTCCATTATATTTAAAAAATCATGGCTGTCAGGTGAAGTTTCCAATGACTGGAAAAATGGAAATATAACCCCCATTTTAAAGAAGAGGAACATGATGACCCAAGGAACTACAGACTAGTCAGTCTCACCTCTGTGCCTGGCAAACTTCTGGGGCAGATTCTCCTGGAAGGCATGCTAAGGCACATGAAAAACAAGAAGGTGGTTGTTGACAGCCAGCATGGCTTTACTAAGCGGAAATCATGTCTGACCAATTTGGTGGCCTTCTATGAAGGGACTATAGAACTGATGGACGGTGTAGAGCAGTTGATACCATCCACCTGAACTTGTGCAAAGCATTCAACACTGTCCAACACATCATCCTTGTCTCTAAATTGGAGAGACATCAATTTGACAGGCGGACCACTTGGTGGGTAAAGAACTGGCTGGATGGCCACATGCAAAGAGTTGTGCTCAATGTCCAGCTGGAGACCAGTAATAAGTGGTGTCTCTCAGGGATCGGTGTTGGGACCAGTCTTGTTCAACATCTCTGTCAGTGACATGGACAGTGGGATTGAGTGTGCTCTCAGCAAGTTTGCCGATGATACCAAGCTGTGTGGTTCAGTTGATAAACTGAAAGGAAGGAATGCCATCCAGAGGGACTTTGACATGCTTGTGTGGTGGGCTGATGCCAACCTGATGAAGTTTAACCATGCCAAGTGCAAGGTCCTACACCTGGGTTGGAGCAATCTCAGGCACAGTTTACAGATTAGGAGGAGAAGAAATTCAGAGTAGCTCTGCAGAGAAGGACTTGGGGGCATTGGTCAATGAGAAAATGAACATGAGCCGGCAGTGTGAACTCACAGCCCAGAAAGCCAACAGCATCCTGGGCTGCATCAAAAGGAGCGTGACCAACAGGTCGAAGGAGGTAATCCTGCCCCTCTACTCTGCTCTTGTGAGACCTCATTTGGAGTACTGTGTGAAGTTCAGGTGTCCTCAATATAAAAAGGACATGGAACTGTTGGAACAAGTCCAGAGGAAGGACACGAGGATGATCAAGAGACTGGAGCACTTTTGTATGAAGACAGGCTGAGAAAGTTGGGGCTGTTCAGCCTGGAAGAGAAGGCTGTGTGGAGAGCTCTTAGCAGCCTTCCAAGTAGCTGAAGGGGGGGGGGGGTATAGGGATGCTTAGGATGGACCATTCATTAGGAACTGCAGCAATAGGAGAAGGGGTAATGAGTTCAAACTTAAACAGGGAAAGCTTAGATTGGATCTGAGGAAGAAATTCTTTACTGTGAGGGTGGTGAGGCACTGGAATGGGTTGCTCAGAGAAGCTGTGATTGCTCCATCACTGGTAGTGTTCAAGGCCAGGCTGGACAGAGCCTTGGGTGACATGGTTTAGTGTGAGGTGTTCCTGCCCCTGGCAGGGAGGTTGCAACTAGATGATCTTAAGGTCCTTTCCAACCCTAACTGTTCTATGACTGTATTAAGCCAAATGGGATACAAACCATACAGCAAAGGATCAGACAACAGCAGTGCAGGGAAGAAGCCAGTTTTAGCTCACTGGGTGTTCCAAAACCAATTAGTGATTTCCACAGCATTCATTAAGTTTCATTAAATTAATTCCATACCCAGACACACTTTGACTGCTTGCACGCCAGCATTATTTGAAGTTTGTACGTAATTCAAAATGCAATTGGGAAATCTCCTGATGAGTCCCCATGTGTCACAGTGGGATGGATACTCTCCACTCATCTCCAGTCTGCAGTGACTGCCATCAGTCTCAAAGAGACATGGAACAGCTGGGGAGGACCTGTACATGCTGTCTCTTTCACAGTATGTCAGACAATGTTAAAGCACTTCTCAAAAGGAAACTGGATGGATCAGAGCTATAGCTGTACAAACATTGCTATGAATGCTAACTTTGTCATGTGGAGATTTTTTCCAATGGATCTTGAAAAATTATGTAGGTCCCAGTGAGCTGTCAAGAGTTTAATATAGGAAATTCTATTTTTAAAGATTAAATACTATCAGAAAAACAAAACAAAACAAACAACCCCCCAGAAAAAGAACAAAACAAAACCAGAACATTACTCCTCATGCAGAAAGTCAATACCCACTTAAAACAAAGGGTCCTCTTTCCCCTCTTCCTCGAACACAACACAGCAGCAGCCAGATACAAAAGAGCAAAAGCAAACACAGAGAACTACAGTCCAGCACCACTCAACATGGAAAAAGTGATGGCCCTTTAAAGTGAGGCATCAAGGGGAAAACAGTCCCAGTGAAAACCTATGGTAGAAGACCGCTGTAGATCCTATTTCCTAATAAAAGCAACAGAAGTACAAGCACTAGGGTCTTGGATAAGGCTTGGTAGGGACATTTAACTTTTCTCCTCTTCTGCTTCAGCTTGTTAACCACAACTGCCTTTTATAGAAACCTGTCTCTTTATCTAAACCTAAGACAGAACCAAATACAAGTTAGATTTGAAAGCCCAATCCACTCTGCTCCTCCAAAGACAAAAAGCAAACAGAATCATTGTATGTTTATTACGTACTGATTTGTCACCCACCAATCAGGATCATTGGCCGGTTTTTCATCTGGGAAATGTTAAACATGCCTAGAAATAAAATAAGGAACACATAAAAATCCTAGCTTTTTAGGTTTGAAATATGCATCTGGTTTATATATTTTGTTTTCTGCTCTTCACAGTGCAACCTGGATGCTAGGACAATCAAAGCTCAGTAAAGACTAAGGGAGCTGGAGGAAGGAAAATCCAGCATGGCTATTACTTAAAACTATAGCTGCCATAGCCTCCAAGCATCCAGCTGCTATGGCTCTATCACACTGTAGAACCCTTTCCCAGAAAGCTTTCCATAATCTGAATTATTGTCTCCCTACTACAGAATTCAGACAATTTGAGACTCTTGTTTTTTAACAATAGCATTTAATTGTATTACTTCTATGTATAAGCTGGTAGCAGTGTTCCAGTTTAGAGCTGTTCAGTCACAGAAGACCCCAGGGACAACACTGGGATTAACACAAATTGGAAGATGATGGACAATGCCAGGTAAATGCTGCTGATGGCAAAATGCCTTTACTAGAGGGGAAAATACTCTTCTCCCCTAATCAGGAAGTCAGAAATGAATGGCCTGAAAGTAAAGGAACCAATCCTTCTACCCCTTCCCTTATATTTACACAGCACTATTTTATCTGGGCACTATTTTATCTGGGCAAACCAGTAAACTTTGAAGTTAGTCTATGCTCAGATTTAAAAATTCCCTTTACACTTGTTTTACATATCATGCAAAAAGGACTGTTAGTAAACTGGAAGAATCTGCAAGAGAACAAAAGAGCCAAAGTGTATTTTTAGTGTGATCATACAGCCAGTTCATATATGAGGTCATCATTCCCAGCTGTAGCCAAATTACAAAAATATGGTTAAGTACAGATGTGACTGAAATAGAGTTGGTATGAATATAAATTCAGAAAAGATAAATCTAACCTGAGCATGTGACTGCATCACCATGGACCTTGTGTCATGATCGTATGCAGAGCAATAGATACGTGGTTACAAATTTCTACACACTCAAAAAGGGATCTGTCATTTAATGCAGTAGTTGGACTGATAGCTTTCATTTTGGTACTTATTTTACAGCAAACTAATTTTCAGAAAAAGGGATCCAGCACAACTCCATCAATTTCTAGTTAGTTTTACACTTCACTGCTGTTGTGAGCAGTGATATTTGTATCTCTTTAAAGATACAAGTCAGCCCAAAAGACTCGTAGATGGTCCAGATTCTAGCTCATGTGGAAAATTAGAAGACTCAAAACCAACATTCAGAGTCTGGAGTATTTGCAGGACTGGTATGCTACCAGCTTTCTACCAGACAATACTCTTATCAGATGGGAAAATACTTTCCTTAAATAATGCAGCTTCATTCAAGAAGCTTTCCTTTCCCCTCTTTCTCCTGGCAAGTCCATGCATTCCATAGCAGTACCAGGACATTGCTTTCTCTGGTCATTGTTGTTATTTCACAGGTACAACAAACATACCAGCATGCTGTTTCTTCTTCCTGCCCACTGCTGCTCCAATGACTTGAACCAACTCTTCCTCTGAGGCACCTGACCGTAGGTGATCTCTCAAGGACACTTCTGAATTCCCAAAAAGGCACACCTACAGCCAACCCAAGCAAACAAAGAGGAGAAATGAGAATAAAGTAAATAGCTTCTACAAGTATTTCATGCTAAACTCAGAGTAAAGAGGTCTGAACAGACCCATCCTACTGAAGAAAAAGAACACTTATGGAGATTTTTTTCTTTATCTCTCTTTATGTACACACATAAACAGCCTGGAGTGTTTATGTAATGCAACCTCACCGAGCCTTCAGGCTGCCTTGGTCATCTGACATTAGACAGCAGCACAGCTGTTGTCAATATCAGGTGACAACATGCAAATGCCAGTTTTTAATTGAAAACTTCAATTTTCCCCCAGAAACTGCCAGCTTCAACGTGGCAAAAATTAGTTATTCCCCATCCCTTTCCTACAGCTGCTTCACAAATGTAAGGGCTGCTTTTGAATGAGAACAGTTGCAAGAAGATGTTTGGTGAAACACGACAGGATCCTTATGGAACACAAAAGCCAGCCCTCACAGTTGCTTGGATCCTTTTTTTAGTGGGAAATCATCTGCTTGTCACATGTTTAGGATGATTTTGAATCAAAGATTAAAATAAATGTTTATATTTACTGGCCTTGCAACCATGTTTTACAAGTGACTTTAACTGTGGTAGCAAAACAGAGAAACCAAAAGTTTAAGTATCTTTCCATCCTACTTTTCATCCCAGCTACGTTGGAGGGAAGAATTTCAACATTATTTTTGCCACATGAAATCAAAGAGAAACCCGTTTCACTACCAACTTTTAGGTTCCCATCTGCTGTTATCCTCAGCCGATTGCAGGATCCGCAGAAGTGCTCTGACATGGAGGTGATAAAGCTGATTTGGCCCTGGAAATGTGGCACTTTATAACTCTACAGAAATATAGAGGAGGGAAGAAAAAAAAAAAAAAAAAAAAAAAAAAAAAAAAAAAAAAAAATCAAACATCTACTGCTCATTTTTAATGCTGTACTTGTCCAAAGACCAGATGTTTTAACACAGATTTTCTTCAATTCTAAGGTTACAGAAGAATAAGAAATAAAGCAAAGTCAGCTTTGTCAGGGGTTCCTGTTTATTCTGCCTTTTCCTGGAAATTCACAAGCTTGTTAAATGTTTGCTCTTATACTTATCAAATGATTAGTGATGCCAGTACTAAGGCAAGCACAAGCCATAGATTCATGTAGGCTAGAAACTCCCCATGTGATACTACATACTCTAAAGCAGTACTGTTATTTCATTGAACAACTGTTTCATCAACTGTTTCATGTGCAGACAGTTCCAAAAATTGTAAATACAGGATACAGGCCTCGCATTCTTTATTGCATGCCTCAGTCCAATATAAACACATTGTATTTCTAAAGGTAAAGACTGTGATGAGTCAAATCACATTCAGGCACCTTAACCAAAATCCTGCAGTTACCACATTGAGTATTTCTATTTTGCTTGCAAACATAAATGCTAAATTTGGGAGAATTTGGGGATTAAGAGCAGGGAAAGAATGGGGACACATTTCACATGATCTTTGTCTACCCCCACCTTGGCTGTGCTGGAAGTTTCACAGGACAATTTCTGCAATCCAGGCCACTGCTGTTTAACTGTATCAAGCATTTCTTTGTAGCTCACCATCTTCTTGAAGTTCCATTTATTGCCTAGAATTAACAAAACCAGAATAACTTTAAACTGTGGTATATATTTTTTTTAGTTAGCAGAGAACCACATTTACATTCTCCACAAATCTGTTTTCCCTGTAGGTGTCCCAACCCCCACTAATCCTGCCGCCAATCCTTCTCCAGCTTATCCCAAGGAAGACAGGTAAGCTGCAAAAGATACAACATAAAACTTAAAGCAATTCCTAATTCCCCAAAAGAGCCCATCAGAACTTCAAGAGACAAGTCGACAGGGTGAATAATCACCAGCTAGATTCACCTGCGTCAAAGGCACACTGCCTGCCATGAAGAATCTCAAAGCAGGACTGCTTACCATCAAAGGGCATGTATTCTATGAACCGCACATCAAGGGGAAGATCCTTTGTGAAATCCACAAAGTCCAGCAGTTCATCTTCATTGAAGCCTCGCATCACCACACAGTTTACCTGCATGAAAAGCAAACACCTGAAATTAGTGAGCAGAGTATGACATTATTCCCTCTTAACGCAAGGTTTCACAGTCCCTGTAGAAGGTAACAGAAAAAACTTTTGGGGGCTTTTTTTTGCAAGCAAAAATGATGAGAGAATTCAGCAGGATTGCAATGATATAGATGATTATTTCTGCCAAGCTTGCTTTAAGTTTTTGCATCCAGCAACATTAAAGTTTCTAGTTTTCCGTTTAGCAAGGTGACTAACAAGAGCTAGGCAACAAAGGCACCATCTTACTCATCTAGTGTATGGCAGTATTTACTGTCTAATATGACAGTTTCACTCCCCATTCTTATGTTGTACAGCTTCTGCAAAAAGCACTGGCAGGGGACCTTCTATAACACTGTTTATGGCATAGCCAAATTCCCCAGATCCAGAAGTGTTTACAAGTGCACTCCATAATCATAGGCTCCAAGACTGGTTCTGCCTTCCTCCAAAACAAGCTGAAACTGAGTTTTCTGCATATTTCTCATAAACAATATTTACACTGGAGCCTCAGGTCCTCTTTGCTTTATCTGTAGAAAAAGATAGCTATGCAGTTGCTGAAACACTCCCTGGTGGCAAGGCAGATTCGTATGTCTTTGCATCATGCATCATGATTCTTAACATCTTTCAGGAAAGCCTAAATCCTAGTTTAATTTCAACTGTTTTTCATAGCTCTATAGCCTAAACCACTCACACATAATAGATCTTCCCAAATACTGGAAAAACTGAAGGGAACCACAGCTGCAGAATTTCAAACAGCTGAGTCATGGTGAAGTTTTATGCTATTGGTTTACCTGTACCCCAAAGAAGGACTCCCTTTCCCTCTCCCTGACACTGGCACTCATCAGAGTCTGCTCTAAGCAACTAAAGAGATAAGCTAAGAGAAAATTGATGTCTTTTCTGCAGAGAATTTTTTTACCTGTTAACTAACTCCCCTGGCCAAGTTCACATCTAGGAAACGCAAGCGCCCTCAGCTATGCAATGAGATTATATGGATTTCTCTCATTGCCTCTGGACACTATCTTCAATCTACCACAGTTCTTTTCAGTTTTACTAAAAATTATTTATGAGAGAGAATAATAAATTCCTCATCAGGTGAACTTCATCTTTTAATCACAATTATGGTAAAACACAACAGTTTCAGAGTAAATGAACTCTGGTTTTACCTTAACAGGACGGTAGCCAAGTTCAGTGGCTTTGTGGATTCCTTCCATTACCTTGTGAAAGCCTAAGATATAAAAAGAATAAAAATTTATTTCTCCTGTTTAAACACAGAATGCAAAAGGAGGTTATTTATTAAGTACAAGACAAAAAAAAGAAATAAATCCCAACTTGATTCAGCAAACAGGGCAGCAAGTGAGAAGAGCTGCAAGTAAAGAAGCTTAAACTACACCAGTACCCCCTTCAAAATACCCTGCCTCGCCCTACCATTTAGTATGGCCTACGCTTGTCAGCTCCTCCTGGGTTCAGAGAGATAGACACTTCATTTAGAGCAAGTATCTTTACCCACATACGTTCCTCTTAAATTTGGAAGAAAAATAAAGTAACAATGAAATTCTGGAATTCCAGAAACCTTTAGGAAAGCATCTTAATCATTTCATTCAAACCACACCTTCTGTCAATTTTAAACAGTTTTAGATTTGACATATTATTCCTTCTCTGCCACACTCATCAGCTGTCAGAGAAACAATGTGATAGCAACAAAAATGAGACAGCAAGTTACCAAGCTCTGGGTATGCATTTCTGGTGAGTGGGTGTGCTCAATTACTATCACCATGCTTGTGAATGAGTCTCCTATACTGTCAGGTACTAGACTTAAGCTCCCATCCTGTTATGCACACTAAACTCAGGTAGGAGAAACCAAACACTGTACGAGATTGAGCTGCATCTTCCAAAGCTGTAGTCTTTAACAGCAAATACTTTACGCATGCTACCAAAAGGGCAGTATTTTCCACAAGTCTGTAGGTTGTTTACCAAGAATAAGAAATAATTCAATCACATTCTGTGCATACTTAGTATTAGATGTGCTCAAAATCAGAAACTAAAGGAAAGACACAAAAATTTCACTTAGCTGCCTTGCGGCTAGTAAAGACATTATTATGCATGGACACCAGAAAGCAGAAGAAACAGCTTTATGAGCCAGTCCTGACACTAGTCCTAGGTGCAAAAAGAGAAGTGAAGAGCAAGGAGAAGATAGTGAAATAACTCTTTCAAGCAACTGTTTGAAGTTATGACTTGTCACCCTTCTCCTTCACCACCTACTTATTTTGTATGTGCCCTGGAAGTCTGCAGTACTAGTGGTATATTTCAGCAAGTTTACAGGCTGAACATGGCAAAAAAAAAGATACTGATACACTGCTGTAAGCACATCCTAGAGCCACAAATGGAATAAAAAAGCTCTGCAATAGCTCAGAAAACCTTTCGTGTGACTTCAGGATTGCAAGAAGGTGAAACTTAACTAAAAAGGCCAGGAAGCAACCATTAGCAAGCAAAAGAACAAAACCTCTGCATGTTTGAATAGAATCAGAGTCATTTAGGTTGGAAAAGACCTTTAAAATCATTCAATCCAACTGTTAACCCAAACCACTCACATGGCTGGGCTCAGCTCACTGTGAAAATACGGAACAGGATTACAGCTTGCAATGTATCTAACTCAAGTGTCGTTCCCAGTCCTGCCTCTTAACTCCTGCCACGCTAGCACAAGAGTGTGGTTTAGAACAGCTATCAAAAATCACTACAAACAAAGTAAACTGTTCAGATTAACAACTATGAGTTACTTCTACTAAAGGAATTTTGGGGCAGGGGTATATTTAAAATAAAGATTTGTTACAGTAAAAATAAATGGAAATCTGTTGCTGCATTTCCTATTTTGATGCTAATAGTCTTCTGTTCTTTTTTACAGAAAGCTGTTAGGAGTTTATTGTCACATTTATTGAAACACCCTCTCTAGATCAAAGTCCTTTGTGTGGTAGTGGAATAACAAAAAGAATAAACACAATGTTTCAAAACATTAGAGGAGAAATTAATACTAGATGTCATTGTGTCAGCAAGTATGGTCAAGGGTCAGAATTAAGTTTTTGTTTGATATTTAAAACTGACAACTTTTTTCCACCTAATATTTAAATACTTGCATCAGTTTAGGTTTCTTCTGAAATCATAACTTTAGCCAACTTTAAAGCACAGATAACCGTAGATACATCCAGGCCAACCCTACGTGGGACACCCCCCAGCATTCAATCTTTACAAGAAGAAAGCCAATGTTCAGTGATTTAATTACAGTACAATATTATGTGATTTTCCTTGTAGTGAACAAGAAAGAAGGAACAGGCTGTGAAAACAAGTTAGATTGGCTACTTGCAAGAAAGTACTTTTAATTTGTACATCCCTTAGAACGTGGTTGATAGATGGGGAGAAGTAGAAATACTATGGTCCTCTAATTGCTTTCATACATCAGTGAAAGCACTGATCACCTCATAGACAGTCCCTCTATCCCAGTCACTTGGGAATAAAAGCAGATGTACTGCAGGTCACCTGCACCAAAGACACAAAATTCCTGCCTTCTGGAAACTTACTCTAGGGTTTTAAGAGAGGAGCAGAAAAATTCATTCCAAGTTTCTTGAGCCCTTAGTTAGCTCCATAATCGGATGCCGCCTGTACATTCCACAGAATTTACCAGCCTCTGGGACTCTGTCATGGGTTCAGCAGCAGCAGTCATTTTTCTTTAAGCAGTAGCTGGTGTAGTACTGTGTTTTGGATTTTTAGCTT
>JASSUY010004858.1:0-55460 GCA_032466535.1 Forpus xanthops
GACACCAGAACTGCACACAATATTCCAAGTGAGGTCTCACAAGAGCAGAATAGAGGGGCAGGATCACCTCCCTCGATCTGCTGGTCATACTCCTTTTCAAGACCAGGCTGGATGTGGTTTTAGGCAAGCAGGTCTAGTTGAAGGTGTCCCACCTCACTGCAGAGGGATCAGACTAGATGACCTTTGAAGGTCCCTTCCAACCCAAAGTATTCTATGATTCTATGTTTTTCTTAAATACTGAAATAACTTAGTTCTAACAATGCCCACACTTGGATATTACACTTTCTGAAAACTCTCCAAATGTTTGTTCTCTTCAAACTTTAAATTTTAATGAAAACTTTTCTATTCCTCATGGAAACGTGATTTAAAATGAGCATATTATTGTCAAACTAACTCATGTTCACTCAGTTAAAAATACCACTTTGTACCCACTAGGTTAGTCTTAAATAGATTATTTCAGCTCAACATCTGAATATTAAGTCAGTTGTTTCGTGAATTATTACACATCTTCATGACAAAAAAAAAAAAGTAAAAAATCATATATTTGAGGAAAGACTCTGTAGTCCTCTTCTAGATACTGAGTATGAAGAAAGTCAAATTTCAACAATGCAAATATTAGAGTCATCATGTAAGTTCATGATGGAATCTACCCTTTATTTGTGAGTTCAGTTTTTTTTTAAGTAGTATGGTCACAGCAAAAGAAGGAAAATACAGGCAGGGCTGTATTAGAAATGAGAAGAGGTAAAGAAACACTTCATTTAACAATAAAAGGTGAAGAACGTGTGGGAATGAAATTTTAGAAGATAGAAAATTAACTGATCAATTTGAATGGTACTGATATCAGGAATACAAAAATCCCCAGAGCTATAACAAAAATCTGCAGCCTAGTAGTTCAGTAAATATCATGTTCTGCATTTCTTGTAACATGACACAGATTTTTGTACATCTCTTAATGACATAGGTATATTTTATTTTTAGTTAATTTAATCCTTAATTTCAAGCATGTTTCTCATTAGCCTATCAAAGTAATACTTTGAGCATTTTTCTTCTCCTGTCAAAGATGTCCCACCAGATAATATCCCGCAGATGATGTTCCAACAAAATAAAAGGTTAAAATTTTTTAAATACTCAAATATTCATTATTTTATTTATTATTTCTGTTGTGTTTATCATCAGCTATAATAATCCCTTCCGATTTGATATGTCTTCATGAAGATCTTGAAATAGGAACAATTTTTGGCACTGCCAGATTTTGTAGAAGAAAGTCAGCTGTCTTGTAAACCTTTTCTAACTAGATGAACGTATGCTAGGTAGAAAAAAAAAAAAAAAACCTTATTTTGTATTGATTGTTTTGGGTTGCTTCTTGTTATTATTATGAGAATAAAATTTGGCAGCAGAATGACAGGCTTTTGCTTCCTTTTGTATGGTGTAATAAGTGAATAACCCTGGTGAAAGGGAAAGATGTTTTAATACTTTTGAAACTAAGAACACTGCACTTGTGCCAACATTTCTTGAGCTCGAAAGATGCATACAAGTTTGCATAATGAAACCAGTAAAAAATAGCTCAAAATAGATTGAATCAGTCTCAAACTCAGCCAAAACATACTGACAATTTTTAATGATTTTTACCAAATAATGGGCAAAAGGATTCTAGGGAGTCCTTCAGACAGAGGGCAAGTATTAGCATTAGGGTTTCACATTCTCCAACTTTGCTTGTAAAAGCTTCCTATACCAGATGTCTGTGCGCAAGGAAGAAGGGGCTACGACTTGGGGAATCTGTTTGTTTTTCCATTTAAGTAGAATACTTTCTCAGAACTGTAAATTCAGAGAGCAGCAACGCATCTTGGCTAGGAAACTTCACACTTGCTTGAATTTCTCTGGAAACATTTACGCTAAGCTTCTGAAAAACACACATATTTGGCCGGCTGATAGATGGGCTAAGGCTGAAGCACCCATGGGGTTGATTTGTGGGCTGCACAGTGGAGCAACTGCCCTCTCTTACATTTCTTTGTGGTTCTCCAATAAATCCAGCTCTCCGATGTCTGATGCTACTTAGGAGTCACATAAGGATCGTATTATAGAAGGCTTTTGAGTACAGAAATTTTTTAAAATTAGGTTTTTACAATTTGGGACATTTTGAGGGTAAAAGAAAACAAGAGTTCTTTAGAAATACTCCCTATGTCCTGAAGAGGATTTTTGGGAGGAAAAAAGTAAAACAAAGAAAGCAATCATTGTCATATCAATTGATGCTATGTTTCCAATTCTTTTTAGAAGATACAATAATAATATCATTTGATGATGTCAGAAGCTGAAAAATTACTTAATTCTTTCTGTAAATTATGTACAAAGCTCCCACAAGAATCTGCCACCTAATTAAGTTTAAGGAATGATATTTCACAATTGCTATTTATTCTGGCAGTTGTAAGTTGTTTTGATGGGTGGTTGGAGATTTCCATCACAGTAGCCAGAATATGTCTGATTTGGAAGATTAAACTGTTAGAGTCAGTTATCTCAGAGCATTATAATGACACTAATAAAAATGATCTCACACAGAATGATCATTGTGGTTGCGCATTATGCAGTACTTGTTCCATAAATGTGGCTTTAAGAATGTGCTTCCTATGCTTACTTGGGCAAGCTTTAAAGTTTTTTAATAATGTTGCCATTTTAGAGAACCTCGTATTGTTAAAGATGCAGTTGTCTTAATTTTTATTCCTCATTCCAGCCAGTCTTCCCTCAATGTGAATCACAAACTACAGTACTATTCAGAGATACTTTTCGAAATCTAAAGGGACTAGAGAAGGGAAAAAAACCTATTTCATTAACAGTTTTCAACTGCTGGAGACATTACTCAGGTACTGGCTGAAAGAACCACACTGTCCCACACAGCCCTTACATTGAAAGGAGAGATAGCTCTCCATTTCCACAATAAAATGTCCCAAAAGCTTTGCCTGTACTTTATATTGGAGTTCTGGGATGCAGTTGTTGATATTGTTTATTCAGAATAAAGAGGAGTCTGCATACACACTATTTAGGAGAAGTTTATTTCGATTATTCTAAAGAGTGTTAAGTTCTCAAGCCACACTGAAATTTCACCAACAAAAGCTGCACTCAGCTTCTAGGCAAGAGAAAGGAGACAATCCCCAGGCAATGATATTCTAGAGCACTACTGGTTTACTATTAAGAATTGGGTGTGGCATTTCTGAATACAACTGTGTTCTTTCTGATTGTTGCCTGAAATCAGAATGTTTGATTTCAGCCACTCTGAGCTTTCAGGGTGTGCTGTGAGCATGGTCTCTGAACCAGTGCTTGCCTCTGTGCTCCTCTGGGGCAGTGTGCCCAGCCCATCAGTTATATTCCATATGCATTGTGGCCTCATGGCTATCAGTCCTTATGCCCACGCCTAGGTGCCCCAACCACCCCCAACCCCTTCTTCAAAATCCCTGTAGAAGACACAGGAATTCTTTGAGAGGATGCTGGTTGTGCAACCATTCTCCAGCTTTTTCATATGCACAAGTGGGGCACCAGCTTTTTTCATGTTCCACTATGTATGTTTATCACAGGAAGTCATTGGGTTTTATACATAGCTAGCAAGAGTGTACATTTTGAGAACATCTATTGAAAGACAATGGTTACAAGTAACTAACTTCCTTTTTTCCAAAGTAAAAAAGTTTTATTGTTTGCTTCTTGGTTTGTTTGCTTTGGGTTTTTTGGGGAGTTTTTACTTTGTTTTCCAGAAAATTGTAACTGTAATTCAGATGAGATTCTATTTTATGCGAATGCCTTAGGAACAGAAAGTTTAAAATTGCTGCTCAGCAGGTATGAATCCAAGTGTAAACACCTGCTGGGAAACTATATTTATAGTTATTCAGTGGATGTAACTTCCATAAAAACTTTCTATTTAATGTGTACACTTAATAAAAGAGCTTCACTTCCTCACGGTAACTTAACTATATAGATTCAAATAAGAAGAAAAAGGTATCCTAATGAACTGTTATCTTCTAACAAAATGAAATTCTGATGATGGTATATCTCTCTTAGGAATTGTGAGAAAAGACTTTCCAGCATCTTGCAATTCAAAACTGTGGAAAAAATTTTTTAGCTTAGATCATAAATATTCATAGCTGAGCCCCCAAAACAAACTCAAAATTTATTTGTTTTTAGGGTATGTTTCTGGATGCATTGAACAACTTATTTAAAATAGCCAAGACTATTTTAAAATTAGTCTATCTTTTTTTGCCTCAAGTAATGAGAAGGGGGTTTTATTTGATATAATGTAGTTACTTAATTTACCTAGAAGTTAGGTGTAGGTTAAATGATTTGACTTTACTTCAGAGGTATATAACTGCATTACTGATGACTGCCCATGCCTGATGGAATGATGGAGGCAGCTTTTGATACGTCTGGTATATGTAATATTACAAGGATTTTGTTGCTAAGTCTTCTGTGTTATTTAGGTATAGGAAGAAACCCCTACATTTTAGCTTTGCTGTTTTCAGTGAGAAGGACAAAGCACTTCATATAGGCATATAATCAAAGACAGATACTTAGAAAATGAAAAAAAAGAATGTGCACAAAGGAAAACAATATTGTGCATAAGCTATAAACAGTTTCTTTAGTGGAAAAGACTTCAAAATAAAAATTGGCTAGCTTCTGTCTTTCCATCCATGTGTTGATGCTCATCTGTGTACATCAGTTATCTTCTAGTGCATTTGAGGTGTAAGAATAGCTCACTTGCACTGCCAATCTTTTCAGCAATGCATATTAAGAGCCATTTAAACCACCCCAGATTAACATCAAATGTTTGCTATGTCTCATTCTCAGAAGAAATACTTGTTTTCAAACAAATTTACTACCTCTCGTACTAGCACGGGTATGACTAGAAATCTCTGTTTCCATGCATTCCCAGTGCCTGAATTCACTACTGTTTTTATTCTACTAAAAGCCAGTAATGTAGGTGCAAGCATAGCCAGCATAGAGGATTTTCTCTAGGTTCCTGTTGGTTTAAGTGGATCTTTAAAGTTATCAAAACAGAATGAAGCTTTTTAGATTTAAAGCCCCCTGTATTTACAACCTGTTATTTAGCCTCTATGGCGTGTCTAGTTTGATAAATGTGGTCCCAACAGCCCCAGACAATGACATCAGCACTGTGCCTTCCTCTGTTGTTCCTGGCTCAGATTCAGCAGGGAGAACAGTAGGAAGCTTTTAATCTACACAGGTCTTGGTGAAGATCACTGAAGTTTTGCTCCATTAGCCTGTCTGTCAGGCCAAAGCAGAGACCTTTTGCTCTTTTCAGCCACATGATTTCAGTACTTTGAAATTGTACATAGCTCTTTGAAACACTTCATATTTGCATAATAATTAAAAGCTTAGCTGCGTGAAGATTCAGTTACAGCCTGTTATATTTATCCTTAGAGCCTATACATTGATGCTTAGAGATCCATTAAAATTTTTGTCGCATCACACAATAACAGTATTTACACCTTTGTTTATAAGTGCTTAAAAACAACTGTCAACAGCTTCAGAAGTCCCTTCACAACTCTAGTGAACTTTAACTTACTTACTCCAGGCCAAGTGCCTGTTGGCTGAACACACTCTCATACAATCTCTCAGTATTATTCTGAATTGCAAGATGCCTTCTGTTGCTGCTTTCTCAGCCAGACTAAGGAAAAGGGATTTTTTTGATCTAAATACTGGATTTGATTTTTCTGATACCAGCACAGTGAGAATGAAAAGAACCTCCATAGTTTTCAACATTGGTATTACAGGCAATGAATGCTTCAAAGAGCATTTTAAGGGTAATTGTGTATGAATTTTTATTCTACAGAGCAGATGCCCTGTCTAGGCCCTACTTCTCCACTCTGGTTTAGCCTACTCCCATGGTAGTTCCTCTGAACTTCCTTTTATGTAATGCCCTCCCAGCTATCCTCAGGAAGAAGATTCTTCTCTATCAAAGTTTACTAGGAAGCCTACCACCCAACATGGCAGCTTCAGAAAGTGTATAACCCTAGCTCTGATACATCACCAAGCTACTGAAGGATGATGAAAACATCTACTATGCACAGCCTTTCCACAGACATCTCCATGAATCAGAATTAAAATGTTCTCCCAAACTCTGATGTGCTAGCTAAAAAACCCTTGTGCCATCTGCCCTGCCTGCTAACCCCAGTCATCCTACCTTTCCTCCTGCTCTCAGAGAGGTTGTGGTTCCTCATCCTTACTATCTTTAGCACTCTAGAAAAAAAAAAAACAAAACAGACTGAGGCTATGGGAGCCTCTTGAAGGGTGAAATACAGTCTTAGACAACAGCTAGGGGAGAGCAAGAGTACAGAAGAGACTCCAGACCACAGCCTGGCATGCATAACCATCTTACAAAAAGGGAGAATTAACACAGTCAAGGGATCAATTTGTTAGAGATGCTGCAGTGTCTTTGCAAGTTGGTAAAATCTCAGATCCTCTTAGATTTATGAAGGTTTGGTGATCATAACAGACCCTCCATGCTGTGCTAATATACATGTGCCTTTCAGAGGTAAAGATAGCTTTTCATGCTGAGGTACATGCCAAGCCCCCAGCTCACACCAATGTCAAAAAAGTACTGCCATTGTAGTTATTTTCACCCTCAGAAAGGCAAATCTTCTGACAAAAACCGTGGCAAGAGCAAAAATTGTTATTATTATAAGCACTCATAAAAGGGTACAAAATGCTGTTGCTGTTTCCCACAATATTGCTTGCATCCAGATCTCTGGACAAATGTTTTGAAAAATATCACTTTTCCATAGTGTAAGTAAAACTGCTTCTCTTAGGCTTACGGAGTGGTAGGGAAGGGTTGAATTCCGCATCCAGCATTGTAAATAGGCCACAACTAGCATTAGGCTAACTCTGTCTTCAGTTCACCTGGCAAAGTATTTTACTCATTACTAGTTCTAGCTGTAGACTGCTGGAGCTGAAACAGAAAAGGGAGACAGTGTGGCAAATGCAGAAAACAAAATCATAGATGAGCTACTTAAGCATACAGTTCACCTTTTGCAATCTGTTTCTAGAATATTTTTAGAAGCAAGAGTCAGGTCAATTTAAATGTAAGGGCCAAATCTTGATCTCAGCTGCAAGAAAAAACAGCTATAGAGGCATTTGCTCACATTGTAGGCCTTATGGCTTTACTAGTACTGCTGAAATCATGATGCTTTGTTGTTAGATGAGCAAGTGCGTATTTCTTTATAGTGAAAATATTTGCAGTGTCTGCTTACTATGCTTTATCATCATAATATATCTATGTATTAAAAACATAGAACTGAGCTTTGCAGCATCTTAATACTATAGGCACCTATTTGGGGAATTAGAATGCAAAGAAATTGAATAAACATATCATTTGTATCATAGGCTGTTTGTAGAAGAACTGGGAAATCATCCTGCATTTGCTATACACCAATCCACAGCACTAATGACACAACTACACCTTCCTCTCCAAACTTAGTCCAGTGCAAATGCCAGTTAATGATACATAGAAGCTGAAGAAATTTGTTAACCAGTCAGACTCATGACAAAGCAAGTCAGTGTCCTTAGCTAAGTATTTAAGCTCTAACAGCTCTCTCCTTTGGGATTTAGAGTTGCCTGTTTACAGCCCTTGCTTTTTAATTCAGTTTTCCCAATGAAGCTCAGTTTCTTTGAAGGGACTGAGCCAGTCGCCATATATAAACTTGGTGGTTACTCCTAATCACCAATTTGTGCCAGCTGCAGCCAAAGAAAGACAGGCACTAAAGTAAATGGGTGCTGAATTCCAGCATTCAGAGGTAGCCCTGTCATCCCCAGGATGAATGAGGACAAAGGAACTGTTCCTGCAGTGCCAAGGATTCAAAACCACATTACGTTACACCAGCACTGTGGGGATAATAGGGAGGAACATTTTATATTTTATATTCTGGTTTAGATTATTCAGGCATGGAAAGCACACATAGTTGGTCCATGTACGCATTCCTAAATGATGCTATGCATTTCTGATATTTCTGCCATGCACACTATCTGAAGAATGCAGTGATGCTTGCCTCTTCAGAATTGAGTTGGATTTCCTATAGAAAGGAACATTTACCTAAATATAAATCAACTCCTAAGCTGGCTAAGAAATGTCCTAACTAGTACATGTACCAGTACGTGTTTTGATTAAGAATGAAGGAACATTTTATTATGATACATACACAGAAAATTCAAAACATATGCTCTGTACACAGTGTTTTGGGGCAAAGTTTCATCAGTAAAGCAAATTTAATCTATGCTTAGTGACTTACGAAGGTGACTGACCAAAGGAAACCTCTATGGTTTTCATGCTGTGTCTAAGTAATAAATGAATATGAAAACACTTTTTAGCTGGCAAACTGACAAGGTTAGGCTACTAGTACAAAAGATTTACATGAGAATAAAACAAGATTCCCAAGTACTTATTTTTTGAGGATCCATGGATCCACTGAGGAATCATGTAGGTTGGAAGTAGCCATGCTTGTCATTGACATTGGTCATTTGTGTAATACATAAGCAAAATATTTCTGGCCATAGAAAACAACCTGAAACATCAGACTAACTTTGGTTTTGAAAGACATATATCTGAATTCCTACCTGAGAAATAACAGGTTTTGAACTCTGACTAGAAACTGAGAATCACAAACTTCAGTTTGGGTCATTTACCTGCGATACAGAAAAAAGGACAAGAAAAATGCTCTAAGTGGGGATTGTTAAAAAGTCCTTAAAAGATCATTTTCATGTTCTAAAAGTGCTGAAAGTCAATCCCCTAATCATTTTTACAGCTGATAGAGCTTAATCCAGTTTATAGCTGGGAGAACTTGGCAAGGAGAAGTCTAAATGTCTGTTAGTCTCTATTATGTGTGTAATCATTTGGTATAGCAGAGAAGAGTGCAATCCTAGAGGCACAGTTTAGGAATTACCTTCTTCATCTTCAGTG
This sequence comes from Forpus xanthops, assembly GCA_032466535.1. Taxonomy (NCBI): domain Eukaryota; kingdom Metazoa; phylum Chordata; class Aves; order Psittaciformes; family Psittacidae; genus Forpus; species Forpus xanthops. The sequence continues at coordinate 8,948 of JASSUY010004858.1, forward strand.
GGCACTGGATTAGTCCAAACTGCTTGAGTTAAGAGAAATCAGAAAACTATATGGCACTTCAAACATGCCCATTTCTACTGAAGTCATGGAGCAAGAATTCTGGGTGCAGACACTGACAGGTAGCTGTGTGGCTCTCTGAAATTCTCACATAACGTCATGGGAACTTAGGTCTGCTTCCGTACTTACTCTGTTGCTAATAGTTATTGGTCCAGAGATAATGTTAAAGTAAAAAGGGCAAGGTATGTACTTGACTTCTCAGGGACTGATAGCAGGCTACCCCCCAAAACTATGTGACTTTCCATCTAGCTACCGAGTTTAAACATCTGTGTTAGAAATTACCACCATGACTCACTCCTGATCACAGTCACCTTCACAGTAAAAACCTTTGAGTAAAACCTTTTCCTTTCCATTGCTTTGAGTAAGGCAATGTTGCAAACTATTTTCTCATCTGAAACAAAAGAGGGGGAGTTAAGATGTCACATTGAGATAAGGACAAATTCACACTTCACAGCAGTCCTACACACTACACACCAGAATGCAATCATTTATCTCAAAATCTTTTAGGGTAAAATGTTGGACACAGTACTGGTAAACATGAATAAGTCTGAAGCAATAATAAGAGCTTAAGATGGATGGCTTGGAAGCAACAGCAGACGACTGGTATGGGTGATAAGGATGTTTCATATGCTATGTTACTTCCTGTATAGGAGTTAAAAGTGAACTCTTTCTCTTACATACTCTAGTCCCTGCTACTTAATTGCATTATGATATTGTACTAGTGTGGCTATTAAATAAAACAAAAAAAAAAAAAAAAGCAAAAGTTTTGAGTCACATTATTATAGATTTCGTGGACTTGGACAAGTGTTACAATTGTGTTCTCTTACATCATCTTTTGCTGTAATAAACAGATGTTGCAAAGTCTCAAACTTCCAATAAAATTTTAATTTAATGGGAGTGACTTATTTTTTTTGTTTTATTGGAGAAGGTTCATTTTGATTTGTACTTCACAGCAACCTTATTTTGATCAGCCATTTTAAACTATAAATGTAAGGAGTTTGGCAGATAAGAGAGCTTTATATTATACGTATGTAGTAACAGTGGTTTGTAGGGATTCTTGTGGCACCTGCTGCATTAAATGAAGACACAGTCTTTAGCACATTGAGAACATCATGCTCATGCACACCTATTAGCTGTCACACCCTTGCAGAGCCTACTGATAGCCTAGTGTAGATGAAAACCAGTGTATCACAATTTTATGTCATCCTAATTATTTGTTTATTCTTCTCTCTAAATAAGGGAAACTGCTCTTTAATATTAAATAGAATCTTAGTATGTTATTAATATTGTAATTTAATATAAACAACTGATGTTATGAGATATACAGGACACTTTAAAATAAGTCAGTTAGGCCCTAAATGTTAGCTCTCAGCATCTGATTTTCTACCATACACTGTAATATGAAAGCAGGAGAAAGAGCAGTTTAGCTACCGCTGTCTGCAACATCGAGTACTCATTAGATTTTCTCAGTTAGCTGGCAATATGCATAGATTTAAAGTCAGAGGAAATGGGTAACAGGAAAAGTGACAAAGCTCCTACCAGGTAGGGATAGTAGACTATTCTGTGACTGAGGCACATCTGCAGGTTGCATTACATTACAAGCTTCACTGTGTAGTGACAACAAAATTGTTCAAATGCAATTTTCAAATATAAACTTACAATCCAGGAATAGTTTATTGACTTGGCCAGCTTCTATGTTCTCATTCTGTGACTCAGTCTAGGCAATGAGAAAGGGGTGGTATGTGTGGAGTGTGCTACTACTAACTCATCCCACTCGAATTAACCACTGGGAGGTTCACACCAATGCTGGACTCCGGTAGAATATGTGTTTATTATAAACTACTTTTGGCATTCCCTATGAAAACTGGCCACTACAATGAATTAAAACCTTCTCTAGCAGGCCTTTTTTTTTGGTCTGATCTGAGAAAGAACAGTACTGTGTGGTGCTGAAAGTTAAAAGCCCCACCTCCCTGATATTACAATTAGCAGCTTTATTTGTGTACTTATTTTTGATGAGATTTTCACTCTACCTTCAGACATTACAGGTTCCTAAGCCTAATATCAGAGTCCATAGAAGTGAAGAATTAACACAGTAGAGAAAGACCAGGTCTTCGAGCATCAAATCAACTGCGAAAACACAACTCTCATGCAACAAGATGGAGCCAGTGGTGCTGAGGAAGCTGGACCAGAAAATGGCATGATTTTATGATAATAGTGGACTGTCATGGAAGCTAAATATGTTGTGAAATGTGATATTGTTATTAAGGTTAGATGGAGAGTTACATAGCATTTGCCAAGATCTGGGACATACAATTTGCTCCTGCTCCTCTATAGTGAAAAGAAACTCATCTTCCCTCTTTAGTGCTTTGAGTCACAGGTTAAGCAGACTGGAAATTACTTTGGCCACGTTATTCCAGAATGAATTTCTTTTAGTTAGATGCCTTGCCTCTGGAGAGAACACTGGGATCTATCTCAAGGGAATACTGTGAAATGCTAAGTAATCAAGTAAACTTCAAAGGAGGAGACAATTCAAATATAAAAATCTATTTAGCTTTTCCCAACATCTGGCTCTGGATGTCTTCTAAATGTGAGAAAACGAAATTGCTCCATGCAGCCTTCTAATCCAACTTGCTGGTTTAGAATATAAATTTTTCTCCATGGGTTGTTGCTGCAGTATAATACTTATGCCTATGTTTTGCAGAGTAGATGATCTGGTCTTCGTCAAATCAGGGTATATGATGTATAGCATTACAGGCTTTTTGTCCCTGTAAGTTGCCCACAGATCAATCAAGAGAGTTACGAATTTCCTTGCTATGCATGGTTGCTCAAGGGATTTTATTTATAACCATTCTTTGGACTACAGGGATTTGGCAGATACTAACATAAGCTCATTTGATTATCAACACTGAGAAACTGCTTGGTGAAAATGATTGCTGAAATCCCACAGAAAAGCTTTTATTGCAACTGAATGAGAGAAACAGTTTAACATAAATGTCGAATAAAGAGATTGATAAGGATTCTACTCTTGGAGAGAAGGGTGGGCCTGTCTGGAATATGCTGGAAAATGATTTTGTGAATCAATCACAATAAATTTTTGATTATCCCAAATACTTAACTACAGTTATTGCTGCCCTTAATGAAGAAAAAAAAAAAGCTAAGTGCATTACTCCCATATTGATTTTGTTGTCAGCACACCTGTTTATGTACAAGTTGATACACATATAAGCCTGAGCAGATGGATGTCATTCACATAATATAATACACTGAAGGTGGGACCATATGTCTTAGCTTAGACAGCTAAATTTCCCTTCATGGCCAGTGGATAAAATAGGTATCTCTAGAAAGTGAATCCTTCTATAAGAGAGTTTTTAAGATAGGTCATGTAAATAAATTTCTGTATTTTCATTTCATCTTATGTTGACTTAAAAAGGTAACTGATGTCAAAGCTTCCTCAGGCAAGCACTTGATGGCAAACCAAACAACTGAGCCCAGTATTTAAGTGGCCGGCTTTCTAACATGCTAGCAATTCAAGCTTCTCCATTCCAGCTGAACTTCCCAATCTGTTGACATTTCGGCAGTCAAGTGAGGAGTAAATGGGGTCCAAGAGTCAGTGGTATCCAGGAAATGTGTCAATTTCTGTTGTGTTACATGGAGTCCGTGCCAGAAGACTAAGTGCTTGTTGCACTTAGACAAAAAAGATATTTCTCTTTCCTTCTATGCAATGTGTTTTGCAAATATCTGGGGTCTGGTTGAAGATAAGGGAAGTAGATGAGTCAGAAAGCCATTGAAATAAGCTCTTGCAGTTGTACAAACCAAAAAGGCAGATGTTATAGATGTCCTTTCCATCACAGCCTGTAGAACTTACTCTGTAAGCACCTGTTTTTATGACTCTGAATGTAACCGATCATATTAAAAAGGAATAGCTCATAAACAAAAAAAAATGTTTTGAAGGGACATATTTCAGCAATAACCTTTTACTTGACCACTTTTACTTGACCAGATAGCACCAAGCTACTGTATTCAGGTTACTCTTTTGTCCTCATTTCTGAAATAGAAACAAGAACATTAGCAATGTGATAAAACCTGAAAACAATGCTCACAGTTTAACTAGGTGTTTATGAGGTCACGTCTTTAAGAGAGCATTGTTAAAACCTTTCCAGTAAAAGGAATATAAGTGGAAGAGGGTGAGTGGGAGGGGGGAAAAGGAGGAGAGGGAGAGAGAGATGTTAATTGCCTGAGGGAAGAGAGGTGCACCTTTATTTCAATTTGTGGAGCATAGTAGTGGGTGCAGGGAAAGGGCACTCTGTCACAGTTTATATGTTTTGCTCATCAGTACATTTACGGATTTTATTCCCCATGTTTTATCCACACACATTTGTACACATGCAGACCAGAAAACCAACTGTATCCTGGGCTGCACAAAAAGAAATGTTGCCAGTGGGTGAAAAGAGGTAATGCTGCTCTGTTCTCATGAGACACCCTTCTGGAGTACTGCATCCAGTTCTGGAGTTCTCAGAACAATAAATGATTGTTGGACTGGGTCCAGAGGAGGGTGGCACAAATGATCAGAGGATTGGAATACTAATCCTATGAGTACAAGCTGAGAGAGTTGGGGTTTCTCAGCCTAGGGAAAAGAAGGTTCCAGGTAGGCCTTATTCTGTTGTTTTATTATTTAAAGGACACTTGTAAGAAAGATGGGGACAGACTTTTTAACAGGGTCTATAATGACAGGACAAGGGGTGATGGTTTTAAACTAAAAAGAAATAGGTTCAGAATTAATGTAAGAAAGAATTTTTTGTGATAAGGGTGGTGAAACACTGGAGCACATTGCCCAGAGAGGTGGTGGATGCCCCATCCCTGGAAATGCTCGGTCAGGTTGGATGGGGGGCTGAAAGACTTGATCTAGTTGAAGATGTCCCTGCTCATTGCAGAAAAGTTGGACTAGATGCCCTTTAAAGGTTTCTTCCAATCCAAACCATTCTATGATTTTATGATTAAGTTTTAGAAGGTGTTTACTACTTTCTTTTAAGGACCAGAGATGAAAGACTTGACATGGAGTAGTGAAAACTGCTCCCTTGCTGATAGCTGAGTGTCTTTTATCAGTCCTTTCTTTAAGACCATTCTCCTGTATTCTGTCTGTATTGTGATTATTTCACTTTCATCCTTACTATGAGGGGTTTTCAGTACATAATGAGATCAAAGTTCATATATAAGATTGAGAGATAATTTTGTTGGGATTTTGAGTGCCTAACCATATGCTGAACTATATGGATTAGCTATCCACCATTTCCATTAAATTATTTTGAGTTATTAAATCATCTCAGCACATCAGTAAGTCAAAAGAATCAGAATGTAAGATTCAGCTTTAGATCAGTAGATCTAAAACCAAAATTGCAAGGAATAATTAAAAAGCTGCAAAGGAAAGCTTTTGAGGCTGGTGTTTTAGAATCTTGTTAATGTGGCAACCTTTGTAAAAAATCAAGCAATATCACTTTATTGTACTAGAGTAAAAGATATCTTTTGGAACTTTTCTTAAGGTTCTACATAGTACAAAACTTGTCTGACATTTAAAATGTGTAAAAAAATCTTTCCATATAGTATATACTTTTAAAATATTTTTCTTTTTTAAGTTTTCATACCACTGATATAGTAAGTACAGTTTGCAAAGCTTTTCTAAATTGCAATAAAATATATGCAATCAGAGAAAGACTTAAAGCAAAACTGATCAAACTTTGTAACTGAATAACAAATCTGTTACTAAAATATCCTTATGAGCAATGTAAGACTGTCTGCATGCCTTTTTCATGCAGAAATTAGTGGCAAGCATATCCAGGTTATTAAGGATTAATGCCAAGGACTGACAAAAAAATAAAAAAATAAATAAATATGGTATTTCTCAAGACTGCATACTTTTAACCTAAATCAGAAGGTCTTTAAGACTCTCTAGTGTTTACACATTCCTAATGGAAAGCACAAATCAGTAGGAAAATATTTTTCTTAGGGAGAGTTATATTTTATTCCAATTTTAAAGAAGACTTGGGTGACCTGAAATTTCCAGTGGATGAGTTGCTGACACTGATAGAACAGCTGATGAAAATGTTCATTTTATACCAGAGTTCTGAGAATATTTAAGACCTATTATTTTGGAGGGTTTTATACATTTATGGTAACATTAGATGGTGCTGAGAATACAGGTCTGCTCTTCTCTTCTTGGCTACTTTTTTGAAAGCATGTATTTACATTAATTATAGAGTTTCCATTGATTTCAGTGGCTCTGGATGAGGCAGTTAGGCTGAGGAAATGAAGAGCAATAAGAAAAAATAAAGTCAGTAAAGTAAGAAAAGAATCATGAGCAAGTTGTCTATCACAGCAAAATTCATTCCTTCATAGATATCTGCCTAAACCAGTACAGTGCATACATTTGAAAAAAAAAAAAAATCAAAAAATTATTTACTTTCATATAGTTAGGCATAGTCCAGAACTGAGTTATACATAGATATTCCACCCCTTCTTTAATACTGGGAAGCACTGCAGCACCGAGATAGGAAGGTCAAGGAAGTGACAAGCTAATCCTTTTTTACCAAGCTATTTAGTGCTTCATCCCTGTAACTACACTGACATGGACAAGAAAGGTAAGTCAAATCTTTCACTCCTCAGCGTCTAGAAGTGTCAGGCAATGGCTAGGGAGTCAGTGCAGAAATGCAGTGAGGCCTGGAGGTAATTCCTTCTCACTGCCTCTGTCTGCCAGCTGTTTGCTATCACTCGCTGGAAGTTAATCACTCCCACAGCAGGGTAAATGGAAGGAACTGTCTCTTCTGCTTCAGTCAGAAACAGAGTCAACCTCTTGATCGTACAGGGCCTTCAGAAAGAAGTTCAATTCAGGAAACTATTTTTTCCCTCATATGGATGAGAATTGCTAGTAACTTGGTCTCTGGATTTATTTGCAAAGCCTTGTCCTCAGTGGAGATGTGATTAAAGAAAATTACTTAAAATTCAGAGCACAGGCATAAGATAAACCATAAACCATAAAGCAATGTGATTATTTTTTGTAATGACTTTTGACTGTGTTCTTATTATCAGCATCAGTCTCAGCAGGCATGCACTGTGGAACTCAGCGTAAAGTGGCAGGAAGAAAAATCCTAAAAATCAGAACCTTCTTTTCTAGCTAGCACCCTTTGCAAATCTTGTTTCTTTTGTCTTTATGCCATTAGAAATTGAAATAATGACAATTGATATTTCAGAATATATGAACCAAAAGGGGCACATAATGCTGTAAAAATATACTTCTTCTCTGTTTAAATACAATAGGCATCAAATAGTGCACTGCATTCACTAAGATTATTTCTTTAGTGATTAAACTTTCCTAGGCACATACTGGAAAGATTATGAGTGGTAACCTGTTATTTATGATTTATGAATCATTACTACTGTTCATGGTATTGTACTACTAATGTTCATTATAACAAAGATATGTGGCCAATAAACTTCTAACCTTTAAAATGATCATTCAGTAGAAGACTCACATCTAGAATATCAATATTTGCATGAGGAGTCATTGAAATTTTTAACCTATGAAGACTAAACAGGAAGAAAGAAAAAAGACAAATAAACAAAGACCCATTGTGTGTAGTAAGCACCTACAGTCTCTTGCTCAGCAGTTTCATGGTTTGACAGGCCATTTGTCTATACATTTTGGGGTAGATTTAGCCTGATTGTTGCCACTCTTTTGCAGTAAAAACTTCCCCAGTCTCGGGTGATTTTAATTTTCATTTCTCATTTCTGTTTTTACAAGTCAAATATTTTTTTCCATTTTGCTGGTCTCTAAAATAGGCATTATAATTTGCAATTTGCAGAAACTTTTAACAATAATTCAAAGTATATGGCATGTTGAAAACATTAACTTTTCTAGAGTGCATTGATTTCATTTCCAGGAAATCCGTGAATCCAAAATCCTCAGTGAAGAGGAACGGCTGATAAAAAGACATAACAACAAGGACTCTAACCATGGTATATTTAAGGGAGGAAAGAGCAGAATTCAACTATGCAGCCCCTAATAGAGAATTAAATTTTCCCAGATATTCCTTGAGGACTGCAGGAAAAGAGTAGTTTTAATCCGCCTATTAGTTTGCATGGGACCTAAAGACCTGCTCTAACACGTGCTGTTATTGTATTTTCAAAGCTCATGATAAAATCTCCCTTAAAAAGAAAGATTTTCTTCCTAGATGAAAGACTGGAAGCCTGTAAACTACTGGTTTTGTCCTCTAATGAAATGGCTTCTCCAAACTTTATGAATGTAGCAGCAAAAATATACCATGTAATAGGAAATACCAAAACCTAATTTTTATTGCTCTCTACAGTTTCACTATCTTTAAAAGTTTACATCACTGGAAAATGTGAATGAATGTGAGTGGTATTAGCATCAGAGTATGCCTAATTCATAATTACCTACTTTGTGCACAGCAACGATTTACAAACCCTCTATTCACTGGCAATTTAAAAAGAACTTTCAGATGAGATATTAGTCTAGAAACGCCTCAAAGGGCCAGTTGCATATCATGGTATTCATGCAGACATCAAAGATTTAATTGTTTAGACAAGGAAAACAAAAGCCATCTGACTATTCAGAGCATTTAGGAAGAGTTCTGTTTATTTCAACCTATAATTTTACCATAAATATATGTCCCAGTTACAAAAAAAGCTTAGTTGGTTTGATAATCATAAAATTATAGAATCATAGACTCATAGAATAGTTAGGGTTGGAAAGCACCTTAAGATTATCTAATTCCAACCCCCTTGCCATGTGCAGGGGCACCTCCCACTAAACCATGCCACCCAAGGCTATTTCCAACCTGGCCTTGAACACTGCCAGGGATGGAGCATTCACAAATTCACAATTGGGCAACCCATTCCAGTGCCTCACCACCCTAACAGCAAATAATTTCTTCCTTATATCTGATCTAAACTTCCCCTGTTTAATTTTTAATCCAGTACCCCTTGTGCTATCACTACAGTCCGTAATGAATAGTCCAATCCCAGCATCCCTATAGCCCCCCTTCAGATACTGGAAATTACCTGAATTTCTGAATAATCTGAACTTCAGAAGTTCAGATAATCTGAATTTCTACATCAGTTTTGTCTATAACTTGTCTTAAAATCTTAATTGTTCTATTTTATTTTTTAATGTATTTTACTACATAAATGTAATAATACAGAAAAAAAATCTGCACTGTCATTTTTGCTGTGGTCTTCAACACAAGAAATTCCTAAGTACCACTCTAGTTCAAAATAAATTCAGATATTTTAAACCTTGGAAAATGAGTAAGTTTATATTTTTTGCAGACCATTTGATAATGATGTGAGCAGTGCATTTTCTGAACTGCGTGGATGAATTGCATTTGAATTTGACTCTCCATGCTTGCAATGCTTTTTGCAATTCAGTGTTGCTCCTTCTAAACTAATCCCATTCTTTGCCAGAAAAGGCAGCAAAATGTCTTAAGTTTATCACCAAATAAAGTGCTAAACTAATGAACTGTTAATAAATAAACTTAGAAAGAAACCCCCACATAAAAAAGAAAAGAAGTAAAAAGTTATCTACTAATATGACATGTGCTAACTACTAATACACAAAATTGTATTAAATATTAAACTCTTCTATTGTGATGTTTTCTGCCATAAGACCGTGCTTTGCCTTTACTACAAGTCAAATGCTTTCAAGGACTTGTGAATAGCATGGTCTGTGATACACAGGCATTTTTGAACCTATTAATGTTGAGGGAATGTATTTCTTGGTTCTCAGGAACCAATACATTCACCCATGTGTTCTTTATGTGAAGTAGACCGTGGTTATCTTTTGCTTAACATTGGCATGTACAGCCAAGAATTGAGAAGACACTTGTAAGAGTTGAGCAAAGCGTAGCTTTTCCTTTTTCATTTTCCCTCTAGTCCAAGCACAATTTCCTGAGGAGACTTTCAGCAAATATTCTTAGGTGTCCCACAGGACCTCTTCTGCATCATTGCACCAGCAGCTACTGCAGTGCCAGAGGACAACTTTCTTTGCTTTCTCATCAGTGTTGCTTCAGATGAGATAAAACACTTGATGCTAGGTAGGAGATGATATTGCCTAAAGCATGCCAGTGCTCTACTTTTTAAAATCCTTATCTGGTTATAATTCAGAGAGTAAGCCACTTCCAGTGTCATCAACCACTTTTATATCTTAGATGGTGAAAGGCAGAACTTGTCACACAGCCAACTTCTCAGATTCCGAAACCTTTATTTGTGTCATTTGTAACACATTTTTGAGACATATCTGTCATCAGTGCTTCACTTACCATTATTTTATTTTCTCTCTGTGTATGGTTTCTTGGAATAAATACAGGTTTTTTTTTTTGTGGGAGGTTAAGATAAAGCAACTGCTTTTATCTTTACAGTTAAACTAAAACGTGTTGTATCTTACCTAACTAACAGTGAGCTATACAGTAGCTCTGCTTCTCATTCTTTTCCTTTGTATCCTTTCTAGGTATAACATTTCTGTGGAGACTAAAGCACAGACCCCATTTCTGGTTAGGAAATGAAATCATTTATTATCTGAAGATCCAGGGTTGTTATAGTCTATATGGAGTACCTGCATGTATGAGCAGCTAATACAATTGGTTAGCTATCACCACCCACGTGGGTATCTTTGCTTCTTCATTGGTTGATGTCTTGCTCACTGGTTGCCTTGATTGGATATCTGCTTCTCGCTGTTGTCCCCTCATTGGATACAGGTTCCTCGCTACTTTCTTCCTTCTTATCTTGCCTTTCCCTGAAATACTCCCAAAACTTTCCCAGCAACATTCTTCTGCTATCTCAAAGCTTTCCCAGCAGATAGCCTAGCTCAGAAATCTCTTACACATTTCCATAATTCTTCCCAAATCTCAGGAAGAAAACTGCAGAGTAGGAACTCAGAAGAGCAAGCCTGTTAAAGCACCCTGGCTCATGACGTGTGCTTTCATTTAGGATCGCATGTGGCCTGTTTGCTTTCTTCTCATCCTCCCTCCCTCTCTATTTCTCTGAAATTTCCCACCATTTGCTCCATTCTCTGTAATCCCTAAATCCCATTACTTTGTGACACTATTAGCATCATGATTGTTGTGCTGCTACACAAAATCTTACAGTAAACTCTTCTGATTGCTGCATTGGTACTATTTTTCAAGCATAGGTTAGTCTCTGAACATGTTTTGAATCCTGGAGACCAATAAAATTATTCTAATCAGGCAAGAATTTTACTTTTCTTCAAAATCAGAATACAGATGTCACCTGTGTTCCTGTCTAGCTTCACTGAGGCTGTCTGCCTACCCTCCCCTACCTCCATCCTGAAGAACAAGAGAAGTCAATAGGATCTTCTATTAATTTCAACTATTTTGTTTCTGTAACAGGAGTTACCTATTTTTTCCTGGCTGCATAACAGATGGAACTTCTACTGCAGAAGGGAGGAGGTGGAAGCCCACTTCTTTTTCTTCTTCAGCAGCACTTGGAGACAGGGGTAGTGGTTAGAAACAGAGGACATGAGAAAAAATGTCATTACGCAGGTTACATATAGAGGGTGTGCAGCCTGACAACACAAAGCTCTTAAGTAACCCAACCTAACCGGTGTCAGCCCAGGTTTAAAGAGTATATTGGACTATGTGGCCTTGGAGATTCCTTCCTGGCATGGTGCTATTCAATTACACTTTGTAAGCCCCAGCAGGGCATATGAACCACCAGGCCATGTGTATCCTTAACTAAAACACTGTGTCTGTGCAAAAAAATAAAGCATTTGGGAAACACTTGGGCAAAGTGTGTGAACTCTGAGTGGACAAGGAAAGAACTGGAGATGAAATCCTCCTTTTCTACAGGCCCTTACAACAACATGCTTACCTTTAATTTTGAAAGATATGGGTTTGATAGAGGGACTATTAGATGAATAAGGAGTTGGGTGGATGGCTACATCCAAAGAGTCAGTGGTTCAAATGTCCAAGTGGAAGCCAGTAATGAGTGGTGTCCCTGAAAAGTCCACATTATTTAATGTCATAATACTATCTAATATCATAAGTATCCACAGGATTGAGTGCTCCCACAGTAAGTTTGCCGATGACATCAAGCTGAGTGGTGTGGTTGCCATGCTGGAAGGAAGTGATGCCATCCAGAAGGGCCTTGACAAGCTTGAGAGGTGGATCAATGCCAACGTTATAAAGTCCAGCAAAGCCTAGTGCATGGTCTTTTATCTGGGTCAGGGCAATCCCAAACATGGATACAAGCTGGGAAGTGCTGGTACAGCCCTGCAGAGAAGGACTTCAGGGTAGTGGTGAATGAAAAACTATAGACTTGACCTGGGAATGTGTAGCTGTGGTCCAGAAAGCCAACTGCATCCTGAATTGCATAAAAAGAAGAGTTGTCAGTAGGTCAAAGAAAGTGATTCTGCCCTTCTTCTCTGCTTTCATGAGACCTGCCCTCCCCCCCTCGACCCCAGAGTTCTGTATCTAGTTCTGTAGTCCTCAGCACAAGAAAGACATTAGTGTGTTGGAGTGGATCCAGGGAAGGACCACAAAAATGATCAGAGGGATAGAACGTTTCTCCTGTGAGGACAGGCTGAGAGAGATGATGTTTTTCAACCTGGAGAAGAGAAGGTTTCAGGTAGACCTTATTCTGTTCTTTTATTACTTAAAGGGGTCTTAAAAGAAAAAATGAGAGATATTGGATGTAAGGAAAAAATATTTTGGGATGAGACCACCAGGTTGCCCAGAGGAGTTGCGGATGTTCCGTCATTTAAAGTGTTGATTCAAGGTCAGGCTAGACAGTGCTTTGAGCAACCTGATCTAGTGAAAAATACCTCTGCTCATTGCAAGGGAGTTGGATTTTTAAAGATTCCACATAGTCATGTTGGCCTAGAAAGAGCTATCAGATCAGTTAGAGACAAGGATAGTCCCACAGCAGGCAACATTCAGTCAAGTTCATGATTTTCTATTACATTTGGTACCACAGAATCAAAAAGTGTTATGAACTAAACATTCATGGATATATCTCTTTCATATACCCTTGTGATTTACATTTGAAACACCCTGAAGTAGAAAATAAACGTCTGCTGAGAAAGTAAACACATTTTGGAAAATTCCTGAGTTTTACCAAAATATGGTGTTGATTCCTCATCCTACACCTTAAGCCATGTCACATAAGACATTTCTTTTCACATTACTATATGGCTAATGAGACATTAGATCTATTTTAGGGCCACATATTGAATTTGATTAGTGTTATGGCAGGCTGTTTAGATATAGATCAATTGAGAATAATTTGACATGAGCATATGGCGTTTCTGGCCAGTAAGGAATCAAAACAATATTCATAAAGAAAAATAGCTGTGAAATGTGGGAAAAGAAGCATGCAAATGAAAAACATTACAACAGAAATGAACTAAAAGTCTGTCTACAAGCCAGACCAGTGAGTATCTTTCTGTAACAAGGTCCATTTCGCCCCACAAATCATTTCCTTATTTTTTGTTTACAAATGCTCTTGGAACTTCAGAACTTCTCTCAGATTCCTTGGGAAACATTGGTTATTCAGTCAGATGAACATTAACCCTATGGCTACATACTAGCAAAAGAAACAATCAGAGGAAAGGGCTGTTCACTGGCACACAGATATCTGCATTAAAAAAATGGTAGCTTAGTTTGGTCCAGCCCAGTTAAGTCTTTGATGTCTGGCTATGTCTGGGGGTTTAGCATGGACTATATGTTGTTTTCTAGCAGGTAGTTTTAGATATTCTGTTTCAGAAGATAAGAAAGCTCAATTGCCCATATAGAAGAAAGCCAAGTTATGACAGTTGGCCTCTTGGCAGCCAATGACCCCTATATATCATTTATTTGTATGTGTGTGCTGTAGTGTTTTGAGTCACTAAGTAGGGAATGGCTCCTGGCTCATAATTTGGCTCATCAACAGAGATCTGGAAATCCTGAGAAAGTCAGCTGCTATTTTTGGTGCTCTGTTTTAGATGCAGAAGTGGACTCTGGGCTGGCTTCCAAAACTTGGAGTTAGGCACTCCAAGTAGCTGAGCTGCCCAAACCTCCTCAGATTTAGGTGTTGGGAGCTTCTTCCTAACTGCCTGGTGAAGCTGATACTCATGAAGGTCATACTCTGTCTTCTAATTTCACTGAAAAACTGAAACTTTGGCAGGCTGGGTCTTGGTGATGGTCATAGTGTGTTTTGGATTTGTTTTTTTTATCATTATTTATTTATAATTTTGCTGTTTTTTTTTTTTTATATAGGTGTCAGGTCTAATTTCTGTGAATATCAGTTGGGGTGGTTTTCAACAAGTTTGAATGCTGATGAAGTTTAATTAGCCACACATGTCTTACACAATACAGATTTTCTTCCTCAATAGGAAGAATGTCCCTCTAGAGCAGCTGATAAGTATAGTTATTTTCTCAAAATTCACATCAAGCAGCAACTTCAAAATAATTATTTGAAATGTTCCATTTCCATGAATAGTGCTTCCAGAATAAATGGTTATTTTCAGGAGTTAAGCAATTACTAGAATATAGAGGAATGAAGTTCTCCATGGTCCAGGAACCTGTATTTCTCCACTAGTCTTCTTTTTGGTTGGTGCAGTGGGAAGCCCCCCCTTCATAAATATACCATTTCCCAGAAAAGGAATGAGAAAGGGGGAGAAATGCAGCCAAAGTGAACTCAGGGATTTTTAAACTTTTTCTGGAAAATATTTTGTGGTATTGCTCAGCCTTATTAAATCATCCGAACCATTTATTGACACTGAAGTTTATCCATATAATTATTATAGCTGCACCGACTCCAACAGAACTCTCTCAATTGCAGCTGAGAATTAAAATGCTGGCAAGTCTACTGTCAGATGTTTTCAGTAGTACTGTATTAGATGTTCATAATATAATGAAGAGGGCTATAGGTTGATAATTGCTCCATATTGTCCCTTTATTTCTTTTATCCTCACTGGTCTTTATCCATAGCCATGATGCTACATGTTCAGCCCTCTGTCCTTGGTATTTTTTCATGTTTCTGTAATGTTCTCTTTTACCTAGTGTTAACTATTCAGTTGTATTGCTCTTCACTTTTAAATTCACTCCTTCTTGACACGCAAGTATATATTCGTGCACTTTTCTATGAACTATTTCCTTATATATCCTTCCTGATCAGTCCTAACTCCCACTGAGAAGCAGCCAGTCACACAAGTTGTCCCATACTTTCTCAATCTTCTTTCTGTTCCCACTTTTCCTAAGGAGAATGAAGAAAACAGCTTTTGTACTCATCTGTTTCAAAACTTTCCATAGAATCTGTAGAATTTAACCCAAAGATAAAGACAGATGGTGTCTTACAGATTCATAAATTTTTAAGACAATAAAACAGATCAAATAATTCTTCTTAGTGCTTCTATATTAAGACCATAAATTCTGTTTGAATTTAAATCACTCAAATTGTAGCTCATAGAAAGTCACTCTTTCTTTATTTAAGCAGCTCATGTAATGAAGAAATCTCTGTACCTCTAAACAAATCTCACAAATCAGAGATGCAGTTTGGCAAGACTTCAGAGTAAAGAGTAGGAAAGTTAAACATAAGACAAAGATACAAAAGAAATAAAATTATGAGAAAGATCTAAATGCGAAAGTATTACTGGACCGATGCTATTAAATTCTGTTTTTTTAAATGAGAGAGGAGCTGAATTCATCTGTTAATGTCACGTCTTCATGTCAGAAATCTGCATGGGTTTGCACAAGTTCATTATCTCACCCACTCTGGTTAATCTGTATGTAACCTTTCTGATTTTGCTGTCACACATCTTAGAAACTTTTTGAAATTTAAGATAAATAGATAAAAATCTTGAGAAATTAATATAAGGTCTCTAATAAAAAGTAAGATTAAACACCAGCTTTCAGCAGAATGCAAATCCATTGAAACTGCTCTGAAATTTTAAAATATCTTATTAATCTGCTTTGCCATTTTTGTTTGTCTTCTTTTGGGCTTTGGCCAGGTTCTGAAACAGAGTAAGCATTTGTGGAACATACATAAGTTAAGTTCATGACATATTTAATAAGGTGCAGTGAAGCGTATTATAATTATGCAGTTTGTCAAGTGAACATTTTCAAAGCATATTATGTTTGATTGTTATTTCAGATCTTACAATTTAGAGCATATTTAACCTAATAACAAGGATTTGAACCTTAATATTCACTTACTGTAGCCTTTTTTTGGAGATGTGTTGAAATGCCCATCATCATGCCCGTCACAGACAGTCATAAAATAGAAACCATTATTTGCAAAAGGAAGTGCCTACCTTGCACAAAAGTAGAGATTCAACCTCTATCCAAAAGAGCTCTCCTTTCAATATATTGAGATAAGTTCTGAAAGAGAGACCTTGCTCTCCAGTGAGACTTTTCTATCCTACCACTGGCATGCACTGCTCTATCTTAAGAAATATCTCTAGGTTATACCTGAACTATTTGGGTTTTTTTCAGCTGAACTTGAGAGACAAAATTATTATTTGGATTTGCTTGGCCATCTTTTTAGGCTGTAGCAATCTTCTTGGGTGATTCTGCAGCTGTATGAATGTTTCACTCTTTTTTTTCTTACCAAGCATTTACTTTCCTTATGCATTTCCTTTCAAAAATATGGAGACCTAAAGACAAACAAAATGGAAGTGTCAAAGTTTTACGACAAATGATTGATGGCTTTTTCAGTTGGAGAGAGATGGCAGTTTGATCTGAGAAGTTATGGCTCTCAGATGTCTCTCCTGACTTGCTACCTGTAATGTTTAAAACTAATGTGTAGGATAAGTAGGCTAAAAGGTGAAGCAAAAACATTTAAATGCATTTTTGTTTGAAACAATTGATTCAGTCTTTCTCAGTCAGGAGACGTCTGTATTTCTTTAATGTGATACTGTGTCTTACAAACATTTGATGAAGTTCAGATTCTGTAAATGTAGTAGGACCTGGACAAGCAAGGAGCAGCATCTTCACTTTTCCAAGACTTTTTAAATAAAATTCATCAATGGCTCAGAAGAAGATCATTGAGCTTCTTTTATGGCTACATTTGCAGTATTCATCTTGCTGTTCCTTTGCATTTTCTGTCCCCACTGTCTCGTTATTCCTGCTTCTCTCAAATTCACATGAATCAGAAGAGGAAAAATTATATGTGACTGTAGTAATTTAGAAAACAATCATTCTTAGATCAAGCTACAACAGTCATGTAAGATTTACTCTCTTATTCAAATAGATTTCATCTTGCTAACTCATCAAGAAGAGACAGGTGACTTAAGGTTAATGAGAATGACTATGCAAGAATGCAGTTCACTGCAGTCTGTATGTAATGGATTATTACTGTATTTTTTTTTTTTTCCTTGCTTTATCTTTTGATTTCCTATCAGAATTACAGTAGAATACATAATAAGTAGCAAAGTGCAATGAAACAGTTTTTCAGGTTAAAAAAAAAAAAGAGTTAAATAGAATTCTCATTGACATATTTACATTCAGTATCTTGTATATTTTCAGTCATCTTTTTCAGGTAAAAATAATTTCACTGCATGGCATGGTATGTAGAAGAATTAATGTAATAAACAATACAGAATAACAAGCCTTTCCAAAATTCTTAGCAAGGTCTTTTATTGAGCTATGGATAATAATAACTTCACTACAGAAACAGCTGACTTAGGAGCTGCAAAATACATGCACATGTTCTTTTGCTTGAAACAAGCTAGATGGCCAGAATGCTTTTTGTATGTTTCTCTTATGCATGCCCAATGCCTAACATCAGCCTCATAAAACAGGGAAAACCAATACTAAAAAAAGGAATGACACGGGTTAATCGAATTAACAGATGGAGAGTGTCAGAACATCCTCTCTATATCACGAAGCAGGGAACTAAAGAATGTATGTTATAAATGCAAAAAAACTTAAAGAGGACTGGAAAAAATTTTGTCAATTTAATAAAGGTATGAAGACTCTCCTTAAACCTATCATACAAGACTTTTGAGCTGATGACTTCTTTTTGCCCTCTGAGGAGTCCTCTGTCATGGAATCTAATGAAATTTTAACTGGATGCACGATTATCTAAAAACACAAAGCCTTTTTTCCCTTTAATTCCAAACTTTAAAACAAAATTATTTTCACAGCCTTTAAGACAATGTCCTTCTTAAAAACTTTAAAAAAGATAAATTATTGAAATGACACTATGATTATTTGTAATTGTTTAGACCACTGAAGTTTTTAATAGAACTTTGATGATTATTTCTGTACAGTTACATAAAGAGTGCCAGGAAGCATGACGAGTTACTGAAACTGTGTTGTCTATATAGCTAAGCTGTTAGAAATGCCCATGGTGCATTTTTCAGTCCATTATAGCTAACTCACTTTCTGACAGCTCCAGGTGAGGCTCAGGGGCTAGACAGACCAAGAATCATTCCAAACAGGTTTTTTGTGTCCGGCTCCATAATTTTTCATAGGAAGTTTTGGACACAGACTACTGAATGCCAGCTGGCCTCATTGCCAAAAGAACAATCCCAAGAAAATTTAATCTACTGTTATCGACATAGTCATTGTGTCTATCCAATACTTTTGACTATGTGAAGAGTCCAAGCTCTGCTGTTACCATAAGGATGACAGAAAGTTGCAGTTTTAAAGATTTGCCTTCTGCCTTCATCCACATCCCTCTAAGAAGTGAAGCTTTCTGCCCTTACACCATATGGAATTCAGCAGCTTTCCCACTTCTAGACTGAAGTTTGATTAAAACCTGATTAAAATTGCTGATTTGTAGCAGTCAGCACTATGCAGTGGTGCAACAATTTCCTTCTTGGAGAAGTTTGAGATAAGTGTCATTGCACCAGTAACTTCCTTTAAATAAAAAGCTCTGTTAAAAAAAAAATAAACAAAATGTTCAACACTTATAAAACACCAGTCTAAACAGTTGTTGACAAATAGTCAATTTTGTGGATAAAAAACTCCTCATCAGATGATCCTCTCTTTGAAGTTCCAGTAGCAGAAGGGGCGCTGGATATCTATTTTAGCTAGTCCAGAAGAACTGGACTGTGGTTTTCCCTCTAGACTTCCTCCAGTCTGCAGTTCCTTGCTTAAGGAAAAATGCCTTTTACATAGACCTCAAGCTTCTGAGTCCATTTACCATGCACCTCCTCCAAGCAAAAGTAGGTATTCATTATCCTTTTGTCAGTTACCTGGCCAACACAGAATTACTTTATTTTTGAAGACTTTGTGTATTGTGATCACAATAATAGGAGAATGCTCTGAAACCTGCTCTCTCTGCTCCCATCTAACCATGGAGGAAACAAATTTTGGCATATGACTAGGTATTTATCACCCAGCATTCCTATGTATGCCACAGCCATAAGGATATGTGCTGTGCTCAGTCCAAATATATCTGCAGGAACTTTTCAAAAGGAAAAATAAAACATAGTCAAATGACAGCAGTAATGCTTCTCTACAGTATGTCATAAATATTTCACAAATGCAATGATTGGAGACACTTATATCATTTTCAGCACTCAGTTGCCCAGAGGAAGTGGTGAAAGCTCCATTATTCAGCAATTTAAAACTAAGATGAATAAAGTGCTAAGAGATTTAGTGTAGAAAAGTGTTTAACTTTGAGAGGGGAATGAAGAACATGACCTTCTCCATTTCAGATAGTTACAATTTTTGACATAAGTATCATCAGCACTGAGCCTTTAGCAGGATGTTAAAATATCATTTGGAAAGATTCATTATAGCTTAGGGATACCTAAAAAGTAAGGGAATTAGATGAGTTTTGAAACATATGAAAAAGAAAATGTGGTTTAGAACAGAAAAAAGAAAGTCAATATCTCTTATAGAAAGTTTTAAGTTGCTTTTGGTGTCCTATCTGTATCTACTAAGAACTGTATTCCTTTCAAATAAATTTTAAGGGTATAGTTGAGAAGGACAATTTCTCAGATTTTTGGTTGTTTATAATTCTTTCTAGCTCGAAATTAGCTATTTTTCTGGTATAAGTGCAGCTTTTGTCTTAAACAGAATGTACCTGCTTATATACCTGAAAAGAATCCAGCTTGTAGCAAAAAAGCTCAGCCTGTGTCAGAAAGAAATTCATTCACTCTTCAAGATAGCACCTATGCCTAGCAAAATATAGACTGAAAAGTTAGCAGATTCTGGGAGAAGACCAATGACACTTGTTATGCCAACTTCCAAGGTTTTAATTAACCAATGAAGACCAAATATATGTGACATTACTGAGTTATGCCAGAACTGGAAATTTTCTAAAAAAAAAAAAAAAAAGAAGAGCTAGGTAAAGCCAAATAAAAACCACACCAATAAATGCAGTCAGGATTCCTGAACTCGCAGGAATTGCATCATAGAATCATAGAATCATAGAAGAGTTAGGGTTGGAAAGGACCTTAAGATCCTCTAGTTCCAACCCTCCTGCCATGGGCAGAGACACCTCACACTAAACCATACCACCCAAGGCTATGTCCAACCCTGCCTTGAACACTGCCAGCGATGGAGCATTCACAACTTCCCTGGGCAATCCATTCGAGCGCCTCACCACCCTTACAGCAAAGAATATCTTCCTCAGATCCAATATAAACTTTTGCTGTTTAAGTTTGAACCCATTACCCCTTGTCCTATCACTACAGTCCTTCATGAAGAGTCCCTCCCCAGCATCCCTGTAGGCCCCCTTCAGATACTGGAAGGCTGCTATGAGGTCTCCATGCAGCCTTCTCTTCTCCAGGCTCAACAGCCCCAACTCTCTCTTCCTATCTTCATAGGGGAGGTGCTCCAGTCCCCTCATCATCCTCATGGCCCTCCTCTGCACTTGTTCCAGCAGTTCCATGTCCTTTTTATGTTGAGTACCCCAGAACTGCACACAATACTCCAAGTAACGTCTCATGAGAGCAGAATAGAGGGGCAGGGTCGCCCCCTTCGACCTTCTGGTCACACTCCTTTTGATGCAACCAAGATACGGCTGGCTTTCTGGGCTGCAAGTGCTCACTACCGGCTCATGTTCATTCTCTCATCAACCAACACCCCCAATTCCTTCTCCTCAGGGCTGCTTTGAATCTCATCTCTGCCCAACCTGTAGCTGTGCCTGGAATTGCTCCGACCCAGGTGTAGTAGGAGTTTGCACTTGGCATGGTTAAACTTCATCAGGTTGGCATCAGCCCACCTCACAGGTGTTTCAAGGTCCCTTTAGATGGCATTCCTTCCCTCCAACGTATCAACTGAACCACACAGCTTGGTGTCATCAGCAAACTTGCTGAGGGCACGCTCAATCCCACTGTCCGTGTCACTGACAAAGATGTTGAACAAGACCGGTCCCAACACCGATTCCTGAGGTACGACACTCGTTACTGGACTCCAGCTGGACATTGAGCCATTGAGCACAACTCTTTGTGTGTGGCCATCCAGCCAGTTCTTTATACACCGTGTGGTCCACCTATCAAATTGATGTCTCTCTAACTTACTTTCAAAAAATGACCACCATCATCTTTCTGATGGACTTAGTGATTGCAGAAAAAACAGATCTCACAGGTGGTGCTTATCTTAAATTCTAGTTTTGTTTTCTGATACACGCTGTGGCGCACTTCTGAATAATTTTTCAGATCACGTCCTTGTTATGAAAATACTATGATCCTTTCTGAGCTGTTCACTTTCATTTCTTTAGCATAGAAACTGTGATATGGAGAAAAAAGAGGGAGAAGGACCTCTTACAAACCAGAATCTTAGTCTATCACAGAAAAAAGAGACAATCCTAAACCCAGGATTCCCCAAAGGAAAGCATTCTTGGGAGTATAGATGCAAACATCTTATGTTATAGACAAAAAGATAAACAGTCTGATCATATTTTGGACTACCCATAACCATCTGTCCTGTCTGAATCCAGAAAATAGGCTGCTGTAAAGACCCATAAACTTTGAAGGAGTTAATCTTAGCAACAGCAGTTATATTTGTGAGTGTAATTGGCTTTTTTCTGTAATCCATTGTTAGATATAAAGGGAGATCCACAAAGAGACTGAGGGCTCTTAATATAGGACATATCTGCAGCTTCAGACTAAAAAGTGGTAATTTTAAATTCCCAGAAAGAGCCTCTAAAATTATTAGTACAAGTGATCCCAAGGCAGAGAAAATAAGTTTCTGTTAAGCATGAGCCTCCACTCACACAACTTCAAAGACTGGCTTGTTTAGTATGTTTGGCTTTGTAATGTTAATGAAAGGGATGACTTCATGACTGCACTTCTTTTAATTTGGCCACCAGGGATGTGCTGAAGTTCTATGCAAACTGGTCAGGAAAGATTGCCAGCTTGTTAAAGCTGGCCCCGTAATCCCATGGGTCAGACTGTAAATAAAATAATCACTGAGGTTGTGCCTTGCTAAGCCTTCCCACTTCCTTCAAGTAGGAAAGTAACATTAAATTAACAGACCTTCTTCTTGCTACCCTTCAGGACTGAAGAACTTTTTATTAGGCTGTGAAGTAAGAAGCTGGGAGCTGATACTACTAAATGTAGAATTACAGGCTTTATTTCTAATACCTGACTGTTGGTCCTTGGAAGTGATGCTCACTTGCATAAAGGTAAGCATGTGCTCAAGAATTTTGCTGAGCTGAGATGCTAGAGCTTTATCCATGCTGTCCATGATGAGTTTTAACTTACTGTTGGGACTGATTACACCCACAGAAGAGAAGCCAGGGCGTGATACCCTGGAGAGGATACAGCCTGAATCCTCCTTTTCACTGCTTTATTGAATTCATTAGTGTAACTGAGTTGAGACTCTATAAATAAATTTAGCTTCTGTTTTCTAAGATGCAGCCTGGACTCATCCTTAGCTGCCAACTGCTTTGACACATCCACATAGGCTGTGACATACAAGGTGTAGAGCATCATCTTACCAAATCTACCATACATATATTTTACAGGAATATTCCTGACAAACCCCTGGACAACTGTCTTTTATCACTCATATTTGTTCATCTTTCCTTGCAAAAATTTTCCTATCATCTAGACAATCTATCTCTCTATTTTCTTTGTTCTTGTAAAATGGGTCCAAAATTATGCACTAATCTGTTTTAATTAAATTAGATTTTAAAACTAAGTTAATTAAAGTACATGAGGCCTCCATACCTATAGCACTGAATTACATTGGTCTTTTCAAAGCTGGGTCTTCACTACATTTTGTTAAAGTATATTTCTTTATTTTTCCTGCAGACTGAAACTACAGTTGTGTGCCTCCAGCTTGCCAGGCTTTTCCCTTCAAAATTCTTTCTGACTTTAGAAATCTTTCTAGTCCTGGGCCTCTAGGACATACAACCAAGTACAGACTATCAGCAGTTGTCAGAGCCCACATACTCCAGCAGCTTGTGTCCTGCTGGTGCTATGATCTCTGGCTCTTCTCAGGAGGAATTACATGCTCCCAAAGCCCTGTGTTTTGATCCTGCCTTCCCCTTGAAGGGAATGTTGCCCACTGCCTCTGCCTGTCATTTGTCTACCATGGTTAGGCAAGATCAACAACCTTATTGTCACCAAAATTTAATTTGTTCTCCCTGCTGGGAAGGATCTTTCCAATAACACAGTGAGCTGACAGAGAGACAAGGGTCAGAAACTTTCCTGTCTCCAAGTTCAGTAAAACTGAGATCTCCAAAGTGCTGTTTTGCAGCTGTAGGTAATAGCAAAAAAACCCTTGTTGGAGAAAATTCAGAAGATCAAGGGATGAGAAAGGTCAGTTCACTGCCACCTGAATCCAAAAGCATAAAGGATCTGAATAGCAATTGTGTTTTATTGATTGTCATTTCTATAAGATTGTTGATGCATTACAAAAGTATGTTGACTGACTCAGTGGGAGAGTTGATAGTATCACAATCTGCTAGAGTAAAATGAAAAGCTGTAAATGCATTTGCAAACATGTTTTACTTATGTCAGATATCTTCCATCACTTTCTTTTCAGGTTAGAATGCGCCTGTTTTTGTTGGCAATCCAGGCAATCCAGTTTTCTAAATCACATTACATGGATTGGACAACTCCAACACTCTGAAGCCCAAACCTTTGAAATGTCCAGACAGAACCATTGTGACAGCCAAGAACAGTATCCTCTTTTCCAAGGCAGAAACACACAGTACCTGCATTACACAAGATCTTTTTCCTTCACACAGGTGAAGGTTTAAACACCTCTCTCACTTCCTTGTGAGAGTTGCAAAAGTTAGCACAGCACATATCAAAGCAGAGTGTTGCCAGTGCCCCTCAGACCATTTATCTATCACAGCATGTCAAAGCCTCTCCACTGAAGCAGCACCTTCTGTGCCAAATGGGCTGGGAGCCCATGCTGAGCTCTTATGTCAGTCTGGCTCCCACCATCAAAATGATCCAAGTCTACAACTTCTGCCAGGTCTGTTTACACATTAAAGTGCACTGGTTGTCTATAAGTTTCATCATACAGCTGTGGAGTCCTTGTAGTTTAGCAAATAAAATCACTGCTGAAGCAAGACTGGGTTAGTCACAGCACCACCAGTAACATATTCAGATCAATAACCATGCAAGGAAACTTGATGTCTTCATTTTGTTTTGGCTTTTAGTTACAGTGCTGCCTTACCCTGCTTTCTTTATTTGCTTGCTGTTTCTCAATTATGACAAGAAGCAGGAGAAGATGTGAATCCCAGGAATAGAGGGAAAACAGCAGCCTGAAGGATAGTGAAAACAAAGGCCTGGCTATGTCAGCAAACCTCCCCTACAGGACAGCTTCTAGAGCAATAAAATGTTTTTGTGGGTCCTGTGAGGATGTTTAAACCATACAGCATTTGCATCCAGTCTTGGCCTTTACCCTTAAGTGCACAGATTTGATCAGGAGACTTGGCTCAAAATTGGAACTCCCCTTAAGTTTGAAGGGACTCACACTTGGGGTTTTGAAAAAGGCAAAATAGAGATATAAATCCAGCCCTGACTTCCCAAATGCCCAAATCCCAAGCAGTATTTGGATGCAGAAGTATTTTTTCAGCTCAAAGTACATGGTAATTATGGATGCTTTACTCTCAGGCACATTTTGGTAGGAATTTTCAAAGTGAACAAAGAACCCTGTTCTTCTATTTCAATATTAAAGATAGAACAAGTGTATTTATTATCTTCTCTATTACACATTGTATTCATAAATTTTTTAAAGTAATGGAAATACATGCATTTTGGAGAAAGTCCTCTCAGAAAGAATTTTTTGTATCATGGCTAAATGATGTGAGAAGTTTTTACAGAGGCCAAGAGGCCCTTCTTTTTTGTTCATGTGAATGCTCAGTAGTAGAAATATCCTCTGCCCAGCCAAATGACCTTTTAGTAAAGTAAGAAAACAATACAAGTAAGGGAACCAAAGTCTTGCCGACATCTGAATCCACAAAGATGCACAGAGAAAATTCTTTATTTTTCAAAAATGCACCCTTTGGCTGAGAAATGTCTATAAGCATCTCTGTGTATAAAACATCTGAATGAACTGAGTAGAAGTGACTGTGAATTCTGTATTTTTGAAAATGCTTTTGCTAAGCACTGTAGAATGTAAGAGGATTCTGAAGTTCCTTTCTGCTTGAAAAAAGCACCACAAGATGGCATCTTCTGAAGAGAATATCTAAAATTTAAATGAAGGAAAAAAAGCATTTTGTGAAAGACTGTTATTGAACATATGGTGAATATGAATGAAAAATGCAACAGGAACTAAGCAATGAGATTAGGAAGCATGATGTAATCTTTGGCATTTATAAACATGCAATCCATGACTGAAAGCTTTTATATACATGTTTAGCTTTTTGACTAATCCAGTAATTATATTGTGCATATATGTTACACTTACAGTACGTTTTTCACCCCTACATATCAGATGTGGGCATAAGCTACTGAGCAACTAATGGTAGCTGCAAAATACAAAAACATCCCAGTTCCTTTAATTAGATTCTTCAATCAAAAATGTATTTTGGTAAATAATTATAGATTTAAATAAAAATTATGAAAACTCTGGAGATTTAACTGGCAAGAAGGTGGAGATGAGAAACAATATTGTTCCTCACTGCAGCTTTTTCTCTTTCTAAATAATGTAGCTGCAGATTTGTGTGCAAAAAAATACCTCATATTTTGCATATATACAGATCTGGTATGTCCGCAGGCACACTTTTCCTTGAAGGATATTTCTTTGTTCACCTTTTTTTTTCTCCGAACAACTACTAATGGTATTCCTGAATTAAGTTATTTTAAAGATAATATGACTTTTAAAGTGATTGAAAGAAGTACAAGTATACGAATAACCTCCTCGGGCGAAACATCAACAGAATTTTATTAGTAGGTGTGCCTTAAAGTTTTACCATTTAACTTCTCAAGTATCAACATTAACTGGTATCTAATCCAAAATAAGTGATTTCATGTTTTCTGACTTAACATAATTGGGGTTTTGATTGCTGCATACACACTGTCCAAAGCATGTTCTTTGTACAATGTGTACATACTGGCCTTCCTCTCCACCTCTGCCAAGGGAAATTTTTCCATGTCCAGGACAAAGGGGGATATGGTGGCACGGAGCCAAGGGGAGGCAATGGCCAAGCAGATCAACAGGCCAAAGTGGAGTGCTCAGCTCCCCGACTCCACTCCACCAAACAACCAAACAAAGCTTTAACAACCTGATGGTCTCGAGGTTCCTGAAATGAGGGGCTGGGCAGTCAAAGCAAATATAATCATACAATGCCCTGGTTTTACAAACTGTCTGGGGAAGCAGGAATGATAAGAATCAACAGTGGTATGTGCAAGCTGGTTTTCAGTCCTAAGAGAGATTTTCAGGGAACATAGCTATCAGTAGAATGGTTCAGTGGTTTTGTTATGGATTCCTTTTTTGGCTCTGGATCTCCCTCCGTCTTCTCACAAGAATAGGATAGATGTTTTCCTGTTGACATTGGTGTCTCTCTGTTCAGAAAGTGTTTTTCTGCATTACTGGTGGAGCAGATGTTGGCATGGTAATTCAGATATTTACCAGTGTGGCTGTCAGTTTGTCCAGTGTCAGGAATGGTGGCAATATATGTGTCTCTGGAGAAGGAACTGCTTGCTCATTTAGCCTTCTGTCTTTTACTGCGTACTCCCACAGAAATAAAGCAAATGGTTTGTGGTGATACATCTTAGATAACTGAGCCCTGGAAATCTGCCACACAAGCCACTGAAATATATTTGAGTGCCTACTGTTTACTATTTGAAAGACTTTTTAAAGCTAATACTATTAGGTCACTGAATCAGAGCACAGAGACGTGGTTAAAATTGCGTGTTATTCTTTCCACTTCCATATACAGACTTCTAGATCAAGCACTTCTGAAAAATAGCCCGTGATGAAATTTGTTATATTAAATTCAGACACTAGAGAACATCCTTTCCCTAATTATGAAAGGTTTGAAATATTTCAAAATCTGAAGCTGAGCATTTGTGCTTCAGATAATTTAATTGAATATCCCTGTTCTTAACATGTCTGTTTGCTATGAGGTCCTGTCATAAAATCTGATTGCTTCATAGAACATTCTATTGGCAAATTAACTTTTCTAATATTATGAGAAAATGAAGAGCGCAATAAAAATTCAACAGAAAATAGGTTTTCTGAAAATTAATTATTAAATTATGTTACCACCATCTGTAGAATGATTATCTCTTTCCTATATACTGTAATTTTACATCTCTGCAAGATTATATGGATAAATTAAATAAATTGGCACTGTATGTTTTTGGATTTAAAAATCCAGGACATTGGATTTTTAGATCAAAATGTCAAACCCAAGATTCAAATGCTGGTCATATGCCAAATGGTTGAAACCACACAGCCAGCAATTCTGCCTTATGATTATCAGATCTCTTTTTTGCAAGCATGGAATTTATGGTATCCAATTCTGTGATAATATGTTTTCATTTATATCAAGCACAATCGGCATAAAACTATATATATGTGAATGATAAATGAAGGCAGGGCAAAACAGGGAAGTAGATAAAAGCAAGAGCCACAATATTACAAAACAAAATGTGGAGGAAAGTATCTAGTATATTCTGAGGTTCCTATCAGTCACACTGAGCCTTTCACAAACTTCCAAATTATGTCAGCCTGTAAAAATGGATTGCTTCACTTTCTAGGTAAGTCGGTGATATGTGACTGCAGTGAACACAATGCCTTTATAACAGTCATTAATCTTTATGGAAAAAAGTATTCTATATGCTCTGGAATGTATTGCAACCATTCTCTTCTGAAACCTCATCGCTGCTCCTAGTAATTACCATCTGTTTCTAATTTCTGTGTCGGTGGTAACGACTATTCAAGCTTCTGTACACAATATGAGCTAAGATAGTTAATACATTTTTATACAATATGGCCATTTTTCTTAAAGCAATATGTAAAATTTAGCTTGTAAAGCAGAATATAATGTACTTCTGCTGATGCTGATTCTAAGCCAGTTTAAACAAAAGTAGGAACTGGATACAATTTACAGATCTTGCTGTGAGCAGCCCATACACTCTGCTTGCATGTGTGTCAGATCACAAAAAGTCCTTACAGAACAAAACTTTATTGTAAGAAAAAAAAAGAAGTCCTGTATCAGCACATTTTTCTGACAAGGGCAATTAGCTAATGTAAAAAGCATCCTTGTGTAAAGGAGTCAAGTTATATTTCACTCCTGAAAGAAAAGGTTGGACACTCATTAGGAAATCTTCAAGATTCACACTTTGGACTTTGAACCAAATTGGGCACTCTTGGAATCTCTATTTTAACATAGATCAGATGGCTGAAGGATCATGAGGTAGTGGTTCTGAGCTTCTGTCTTATCTGGCTTCAATTTAAAAACTTGCAAAGCTTGCAAAGTTGCAAAGATTTTTCAAAAGTAGAATAGCTTCACCAGCGGGTTGCTTCTACCCCAGGGTTCCTTATCCTGCCTGAAGTTTTACTCGGCTTGTTTGTTTTAACCCCAAATGGCAAGGAAAACTCATATAATGTGACCTCTCAACCCATGTGCCATCGGCTTAAAAATAATGATTTCTCTACTGACTGACATGTTGGGTCAAGTTTTGAGGAAAACATAAAATGCCCCAAAGAACTACAGATTCCATGAAAAATTCTAAAAGTCAAAGAAAACTTTTTAAGAATATGAACACCATGATTTTGGAGGAGTAGGTGGAAGTAATTATCCCTTGAAGACAGCAGGCAAATACTTCAAAAAGAAATCTTAATTCCTCTATCCATTGAGCCGAGAACCCGCATCACTCTGGCATGTCAGATAAATTTGGGGCATGATCCAAAACCCAGTGAAACAGATGAAAACAATCCAGTGGTGAATTTCACAGTTGACTCCACTGAGCAGGTATATCATTACATCTGCTACCTCTGCTTCACACACCCATAAAAATAAAAGTTAAAAATAAAAGACAAGACAATGTCATAGCTTCCAGTTGATAACATTTTACTTGTTCTTACAGGTATATACATCTTATAGAGGCCACAGCTGTCCCATTTTGATGTGCTGATGGACCCTGAACATACCTCTGTCTGTCATGAAGAAAAATGCTCCAGGGCCTTCTTCAGGATCCTCTCTTCTGGCAGCACTTTACAGTGTTCAGGAGCACTGAAATATTGCTCTTTGGATCATGGCAACAATGAGTAGGATGGATAATGTGCATGGGCTGGGAGACAATAGGTACTTGCCAGCCCACATATTTTACTTATTTGTCCCAGCTTGACAATATTTTCTTAACTTTATGCCAAAGTATCAGCTTATCTCGGCTTTTCTTTGAATTGAGATCTGTATTATATATCTTTAGAGAAATACAACTGTAGATAAAGGAGCTGTTCAGCTTTTCCTTTAAATTGTTGAATACAAATGCATTAGGAGATAAAATAATGTGGAAAGGGAAGGGATATCTAAGCTAAAGAACAGTGTTGGCACAAGAACTATCATGCATAAACCAGCCAGGATCTTGGCCTGGAAACCATAATAATTCAAATAATCAGGGCAATATTATTGTGTAATTACTTTCCTGGGGTTATAGTATGGACTAGAAACCTAACCAATTTTGAGATAAATTTATGAACAGGACTAGATGAAGTGGTTTCTAAAGTAGCAGGGGGCTTGAATCAGTGACACAAGAAGTATTTTCCAGTGCTGGATCATACAAACATAAATTAAACTACTGCTGCTCTACTTCTCTACTTCAAGTGGTAGCATAGAGCAAGAAATTAGTTTCATGTCTCTATAGTCAATTCTCTGTTATCAGCATGTTATGAGATTGAGTTATCCTGGGTGATGGTAGTGAACATGTTGGCCAGGCAAGATTAAGGCTGAATCTGACAGAAAAATGCATTTTGCTTCCTGCATCCATATCCCAAACAAATAAACTCAGACGAGAGCTGAATCCTGGAGCTCCTGGCTGCTGGTGTTGGGCTTTTGAATATTTCAGGCAGCAAATCTTAGCATGGGCAAAACAGTAAATAGTGCGGAACCACTAACCCTTTTACTGCATTGCCAGCTTGAAAATGCTGAGGAGCCCAGTGGAGACGCCTAGGGAGCTCTGCCCAACTAAGCTTCTGGCTTAATGCCAGTCATGCCAGAGCCTGCTAACTCAATAAAGAGCAACCCAGTTGTGCCTGTGTTTCCCTCTTGCTGCTCTGCATTGTAGGAGCCACTTTTGGCCTGAACATGGCTGTGTGCAGCTACCTGTCTGTAATAAACTCTCAAAATGCAGCTCGTTACAAATAGGAAGCACAGACCCCAGTGTGATCCTTTAGGGGCTAGGAAAACTGGTTCTTTGCAGACTCTTCTGGTGAGTAGTGTTGGGGAAAGGTTGTTTTATTGCCTACAGATAACAATGTGATTCTTACTATTTTGATATATTAATCACGCAGGATACATACATACGTTATGCACCATACTGCAAACAAAATTTTAAAGCTGATAAACATTCAGTTCCTATGGAACATCTTAAATATGCCTCTTACATGTTCTGTGCAGTGGCAGAGACATTTCTCCGCTCCAAATTGTTTTGGACTTTTTTTCTAAAACTCTCCAGCCAAAGGAAGACACCTGTTGCATAAAATTTCACATATATGGTGTACAATTCCAACATTAGAAATCTCTAACCATCAGAACATGGAATGTGCCAGACAACCTGACAGTCCTCCCATATACATCATCTCCTAGCTGCTCTCTTAGATTACTAGGTGTTGATCATAATTGCAGAAGAGTTCCTTCTCTGGAGAAAGCCTTTCACTGTTTTCAAAGGTCTTTTCTATGAAGCAGAAACCCCCTTACTTTTAAAAGTATTTCCCTGGAAATAACTTTTTCTTTCCCACACCTTATTCTTCTTCCTGGACAAAAGAGCCTGGATGTCTTCAGAGCCCTGGCCTCAAGACCAGAAGACAGATGCTGTAATCTCAGGAATTCCCAGCCCTTCCATATGGCAAAATTATTTGTGAAATGTGAATCCTGGAAATTCAGAGTTCCTGAACATGATCTGACAAAAGAAATAGTTTTACTGGCAAAAATCCTAGCTGGCCCTATTTTGTGCTGGCAAATCCAAGGCACTGGTCTGAACTGTCCAGGACAGCAGGTGACTGGAGATCACCTCTCTGGTCCAGACACACAAAGATGGCCATTCATGAGATTCAAACTGAAGAGGAGGTCTGTATTTTTCTCCCCGGTAAATCAACTGCTGAAAGGTAGTATTGAAAGTACTAGGAAAAGAAAGGAGCTGGACACACTCTTCCCTGGAGCTGGGTAACCTCTTCTGAAGACATGAATGCTAACTAGGGCAAACAGCCTCCCAGTCCTAGGTCACATATGTAATTTCTCCCTGGGTCTCAAGGGATTCAGCTTCAGAGCTCCTACTTCCCAGAGGAATACTTCCAAGTTATAATAAGGACTGCAGAGCAGGGGCAGCCTCCAGAGGCTGTCTGACATAATAGGAATAAACAGCTGGATGGGGGAGGAACAGGGCTGTCCTGCACAGTGAATGGAAGGAGAATGGTGACTGTAACTCCTCATTGCTACTGCCCAGCATGGGTGTCCAGCCATCCCATCATTTGATGTAGTTGCTTCCAATTGAGGGAGGTCAGAAAAACCTGAATGTGTCTCCAAGGCTGATTAATATCTGGCATGACCTAATGACCAGGGCTACTCTCACACAGGTGAGCTTTAGCTGAATTGAGTCCCAAAACCAGACATCAGCACTACAATCGGAGAAGATCTGAAGAAGATGTCTGCATTTTTTCATCTGGCTGGGATACGAGTGCTGCATCTGTGTCTTGAAATAACTGTATGAAAAGACCAATCAAGGCATGCTTCTTTGTTAGCTAAATAATAGCTTGGTGAAGCTAACAGTCTCTAAACAAACCTGACAGATTTTTATGCACTTCCACAAGGAGGAATTTTAACATATGTACCTAACTGGCTTCATCTTTGGTAACCCATGAAAAATGATAGGTTGATGGTTAATGGTGCCAGAATCAACATTCTTTCTTTTCCTAGAAGCTGAAGATTTAAAGATTTTCCCATCAAAAGGATTTATGCAAGGATTTATGGATCCTGAAAAAGTTGGCTTAACCTGTATTATTCCACTGTCTTTTGGAAATTTTATTTTTAACTAACTTTTTTTTAACATAAAAATAGTGAGCACTCCTTCATGAAGTTCATGAGACCAAATTGTAAGCCTGCTCATTATCTTTTCCTTTATTTAACACTTTTGGAAGACTTGTCATAATACTTATCACTGGAAAAGCTGCTAATTGGCACAAACTCTATACACTAGTAGTAATATATTGATCAGTAATGAAATGCACTAAACTCACACATGCAGAGCTCTGGAATTTATTACTCAGATTAATTTCTTTTCTCTGGCAGCAGTACCTGCTTTTCCTCACCTTAACAATGACCCAGAGATCTTTACTTTTGATTTATTCTGGTGTAAATGACGACAAGATTATGTCTTTATCAATTTATTTGCAAAAAAGGGTCATTTTCTGACCTGTTCTGAAACATTTGAAAGGGGGATAAACACTAAAAATCTTACAAATGGTAGCAGTAAGGGAACACCAGTCCACAACGGCACTGCTTTGTCATACAAATTTTAACTGTGGTCAGAAGTTCATCAATATATCAGTAGTAAAAAAAGAGAAGAGCTGAAGACAGAATATATAAAAAAAAATAGACAAATATTCATCCAACTAGGATGTTGTCAGATCAGCTGGCCCTGCTGTAATTCACCTGAGGACACTTACAAACTGCCTGAAATAATTTCCAAGCTACTAGTGATTGTCTTTGAGAACACACAAGGGAACAGTGAGGTTCTGAGAGCCTGGAAAAT
Source organism: Forpus xanthops (assembly GCA_032466535.1). Taxonomy (NCBI): domain Eukaryota; kingdom Metazoa; phylum Chordata; class Aves; order Psittaciformes; family Psittacidae; genus Forpus; species Forpus xanthops. Next base: position 42,345 of record JASSUY010004858.1, read on the forward strand.
GGCAAATGCAGAGACTATCTTTAGAAATGGGAAAAAGGAGTTACAGAGGACTTACAGAGGAATCAACCTCAGTTCCTGGAAAAGTACTGGAACAATAATCAGCTAAACTATTTGTAAGCACTTGGAAGATAATAGGGGTAAGCAAGAGCCAACATGGATTTGTTGAGAATAAACCTCTCCAAAATAGCTTCACTTCTACTTATGAAGGAGTAAGGGGCCTTGTGGACAGAAGACAGTCAATAGGTGCCAGATATCTCTCGACTTTAGTCAGAATATTGACAGTTTCTCACAAAACATTCTCATAAGCAATTTTTAGAAATATGGTCTTAGTAAACTATAGTAAGATCAGTGCAAGACCAAAGCAAAATGGTATGTAGGATTGTTATTTGTCTTAAAGCCAGTGTAGGGGTTTGGACAGAGATTAATACTCTTCTTTTTATGGATGACACTAAATTGGGGTAACCCTCAAGCACACTAGAAGGCAGTAGTACAATCTTCAAACTGGAAAGATAGTCCAAAAATGGGAGTTAGGTCAGTAAAAATACTCAGGGATATAGAATGGTCTGTGCAAATAATCTGATCAACTGGTTGGGTAGCAATTCTTCAGGAAAACCCCAGAGAGTTATAAGACATCACAAAGTCTACATGGAACAACAATGTCGTGTGGTTGGGGAAAGAGGCAAATATTGTTCTGAGATGTATAAACAGAAATTTCATCTATTAGTTATGCCTGCTCAATATGATAAGACCACAGCAAGAGCACATTGTTGTGTTTTCAAGGTCTTTATTCAAGGGATGTATAGACTATTTGGAAAAAAGTATAAAGAAGAATGATCAGAGGTCTCGAATGTATGATCTATGGAAAAAAATATGCCAAAGGAATTTAGAGTGTTTAGACTGGAGAAGGGGTGGCTGGAGGGGATGATAACACTCTTTAAATATGTAAAAGGTAATAAATAGAAACAAATGTTCTGTCTTTAGCAGGCAGAGATTGTAGGCGCTGTAGCTCAGACCCAAATGACAAAACCCTGTCAATGAGCAGAGCAAAGATTGGAACAGGCTGTCCAAGGGCATTGCAGACTCTCTGGCGCTGCATGTTTTGAAGATCAGCATTAGACAATCATCTGCCAAGAATGGTTTGGATATAGCCAGTCTTCTTGTGGAGAAGGATTTGGTGACTCCATGAGGTTTCTTTCACTGTTTTCTATGGCTTACGATAAATATAATATGACAATAAAAAATTGTATTTTGGCCCTTTAAATTCAGTATGTAGACATACTGATTCCTTCTAAAACAAGACATTTTTATAGTATCATGTTGCTAAAGAGACCACATTTCCGGCAAGGAAAATGACGCAGTTGAAAACAACCAAAATTTCTGCAGTACCTGCTGTGTTACACTTACAAAGAAAACAAAATGTTCTCAAACTAAGAAGTACAGCACATAGTTTGGTTAGCGTATTTGGATGTGGCTTTCAATGAGAAGTTATGTAGCACATACTTGCTGTATAGGACTTATTGGACTGTGCTGTTAAGGCAATGCCCTGTATCAAAGACTCATCACCCCAAGACCATAAACCACCGTAAATGATGACAAGCCTCTGACTCAAATTTTCACTCAATTTGTAAACCACATTTTTATAGTTACATCACTACACAATACACTTGTTAATGACTGTTACATCTTTCACTGCCTTTGCATGGTTTTAGTGAAATTTGTAATGCAGCGCAACACACCACTGCAACTGCAGCATGCAGCTTTCCATAAGGGGTCAGTGTCCAGGTAGCAGAAGAGATGCTGGGACCTGTGCCCCTGAAACCTTTGACCTGGTGCTCCTTTGCCCTGTGGCAGCGCTGGGAGGCAGGAATGGGAGACAAAGGTCCCTGTCTGCTCATCTGACCTGCTGCCTAGGGAACTTGTATCAGAGATGTTCTAGAGAGACTGATGATTGTCCAGCCCTGGGTGTGTTGTCTCTTGTTGCTTTTCCACAGGGAAGCAACAGTATTTTCAGGAACAACCTGAAGTATATCAGGCATTACCGCAAGGCTTCAGAGGTGATGGTCAAGGTTAAGGGGACACAGGTGGTGTCCTCTCAACCCTGGAGATGATAGTGTAGGATTCGAGGAGGACTGAATGGATTCTGCAAATAAACAACTGGTTTCACTGCTGGTTTTAATGAAGATTCAGCCTTTATGACCCTGGGACCTCTTTTGAGGATGAAGGACTGCTTGGAAGAGGGGTTCCACCTGACTAAGTGAATAGGCTGTCCACCTTGGTGAGGAGAGCTTTAAACTAAGAGTGATGGGGAAAGGAGAGAATGATCAACAATGAAGTGAGGAAGTGGTGGACTGTTTGGAGTGTGGGGTGATATGAATGTGGCAGGGCAGAAACCATCGAGGATGTTTCTAGTGCATTGATAACAACACTCTGACCCATGTGATCAAGGAACAAACAAGAGTACAGGCTCTGCTGGGCATACTTGCAAACGAGGAACAACTTCTTGGAAATGTGCAGGCTGGGGGCAGCCTTGGCTGCAGTGAAACCAAGATGGTGGGCACAGGACAGAAAGCAGAGTCACAGACCTGAACATAGGAGGCCAGACTTTGACCTGGTACCTGCTTGGAAAAATCCCATGGGAATTAGTCTTAGAGAGAAAAGCAGTCCTGGAAGGCTGGCTGATATTCAAGGATTACCTTTTTCAAGATCAAGAAACTTCCATTCTTATGTATCAGAAGTTGAGCAAAGGCAGCAGATGGCCTGTATGGCTGAACAAGATGTTCCTGGTAGAACTCAAACACAAAAAGACTTGGAAGCAGGGGCCGAAAGGGATATGGAAACACTGCAAATAGGGAGAGAGCTAGAAAAGTCAAATTCCATCTGGAGTTGCATACAGTGAGGGATGTGAAGGGCAAGATAACTTCTACAGGTAAGTCAGCCATAAAAGGAAGACCGGGTAAATTTGCAAGAGGCAGAGGAACTTCTGACGAGGGTCTGGAAAAGCTTTCTCTTGGCTTCAGTCTTTACTGGTAGGACAGGCCTTCAGGAATCCCAGACCTCTGAGACCAGGGAAATATTTGAAGCAATGGAGACTTATCATTGGTGGAGAAAAATCTTAATAGAAAACACTTTAATTGGACATATACATCTATGAAACCTGATGGCAAATTCTGAGTGCTGAGGTTGCTAGCTAATGCCACTGTGAAGCTACCCTTGATTATCCTTGAAAGGTTATGGCAATCAGGGAAGACTTTCAACAGTTGGTAGAAAGCAAATGTCATCCCTATTTTCAAGTAGGGAAAGAAAGAGGATCTGAGGAGCCACAAACTTTACTTCAAACTCCAGTAAAGTCCATGGAGCAAAACCACCTTGAAAACATTTCTAAGCACATAAAGGACAAGAAGGTGATTTGGAGTAGTCAGTCCAGATTTACAAACCTGATACTGAGGTGACTGGCTTGGTGGATGAGGTGTGAGCAGTGGAAATTTTTTACTTCAACTTTGGTAAAAGTTTTGACACTCACTTTCTCCTATAATTATGCACTGGGCTCTCTGATACTCTTCAGAGACAGATTTCATTAAGGAGGAGGGTTATGACATTTTCCTGTTTTCCTTTGACAATTAATAGCCTTGTGATGGTCCAAACTCTTGACAAACTGCATTTCCAGCTGGAAAAATACATCTTATCATTGTTTAAACTGTCTTGAATCCCTTTAGGCTACAATAACCACATTTACAAATAGTAAAGCCAGGAGGTTCCTTTTCACCTTTGCCTACCATTGGGGTGTTACTTTGATAACAGTTTGCTAGTCAGGCTAAAGCTCTCAAAATCACATCACCAAAGTCTGTTGTGATGATTCTCTTTCTCTGGTCTCAGAAGTTGGGCTACAGATATACTGCTGGCAAGATGCACACATATAGGATAAGAAAAAAAAAAAAAAAGAAAAACAAACAAAAAAAACTAAACAAAACCCCTTCAGTTTCATCAGTATGAAGTAATTATACAGTTATTTAGGTAAACTTCTCCCAGTAATAACTAATTGACTTGAATTCATTAACCACTGCATTGAATACTGCATGCACAATCACTGTAGTTGCTTTTCTCTGTCTCCTAGATGCAGAAATCCAGCCAGCCACCAAATCAGTAAAAAGTGCCAGTTTCCATCACTCCTGGATGCCTAAGCATGAAAGTACAATCTTGCACTTAGCCCATGAGGATCAGAGCAAGAAAGTAAGGAAAGTAAATGATTGGCAATGATTTCAAAGTGACAATATTTTGGGAAATAGTATGTCTGGATAAGTAGGATATTTTCAATGAGGAATTCAGAGATGCTAATTTTACTGCTGACCTGCTGGGTAGTTTTCAGGAGATCCTTTCAGTTCTCTGTGATGTATTTACATCATCTGCACATGGGGATTAAACCGTCTTTTCAGAGTGCTTTAAGATTGATGAGAGCTGTAAAGATGATTTTCACAGGACTTATCTGCAAAAGAAACATTGCAGGCAAAAAAAGATGCCTCAAGCTTCCAGTGATGCCATGCTAATCAAGGGATTATTCCAGGCGTAACTTGTTCCATGGTTTCATAAAAAATTAAATCTACCAGAGAACTGAATGTACTGACCCTGTGCAAATAAGTACTTTGCTTGGCAAACTAGGAAAATTGATCATTGCTTGATATCTCTTTAGTAATATAAATTTATAAAAATATACACAGCCTTCTAGCAATTCATCTCAACAAAACCTGCCAGCTAGACAGATCAGTATTCATAGCAGCCTTTTCATTTCAAATTTTGGCCAGAACATGCTACTGATATATCTTCAAAAGACAGATCCACACAGCTTAGCAGTTGAATAAGTGTAAAAGCATATGGTACATACCATGAGATGTTAAAACCTACTAAGCAGATACTTGGTGGGTATCAACTTGTAAGCAACAACATTTCACATTTGAGAAATACCTTAATGCTGTTTAAAAGTGTTCATTTAATAGAAACTTTATTTAAGAATCATGGAAAAAAAGTATTTGTTAATACCACAATGATGGCCTCCAAATAATAAGGTACTTAAACATGGTACTGTGGTCCAGCCACAGATTTACGCAAAGCACTAAAAGAAACTCTCATCCATTAATGTCAGCCAGTGTGCTCACACACTAGATCACTGGACTGTGAAGCAGCTGCAAAGTTTTCATGTTTCTGTACAGCTGTATCCAGTCTTCCTGGATAGCTGCTCTGATTTATAAAGAATAGTTTTCCTTATTAATTTAGTGCTAGGTTGTATGATTTTAGCCAGTTTGTTTTTGCAGATCTCTCAGTGTTCTAGTGCAGAAGTGACACAACACACTTAAAATACTAGCAGTAGCTGGGTAACTGAACAGGTTTTACTATAGACTAATGAAAACAAGAAGCATTTAGCACGTGCCTCTATAAATTAATACATGGTTTTAGTATAAAGGAGTCATTCATCATAAGAGAAGACTAAATTCGATGACCTAGTGAGCCCCATCCTGGTCAAGGTTACTGTGAGACAAGAATCAAGGCCAAAAATTTCACCAAATATGTAAAATGAGTGCATCTTTTTGGATGGTTCTCAAAATTCTCAAAATGTGTTTCAAACCCAGCATTTCACATACCCTTGTTCCATCATTAATTCCAAGCAAAATGAACATTTATGACATTTAAGTCTTGCCAGTTACAGTTCATGCGTGAAACCCTGGCCTATTTGTGATTTCAATAGGGTAGGATTTCACCCCATATTCTTGACACACTGTAACTCTGTCCAAGGTATACCACAGAGTTGTCATGAAAAAATAAATAAAAAAAAGACAAGGCAAAAAAAAAAGTCTCTATTAAAACTGTTTCTATTTTCTAATTTTTTTCTGTTAAGTAGAATATTTCTGTTGGTATTTGCTGAGGTACACATAAAACTGATTAATAGAAAGAGTATTTTTTTAAAAAATCTAGCTCTAATCGGAAGATATCACTTCATATTATTTGGCTGACATTTCAGCAGCAAATGGTGAAGTTTCTGTAATGGAGAAAGAGTGTCAAATGTGTGCTTTGCAGACCTGTCAACAAAAAGGATTTTACTAATCTTATCATGATCAGATAATAATGCTACATTTGGGCATAACATTCCAAAGTGTCCAGTTTCTTTGTCTCTTGCATAGGAGCTTCAGACTTTTAGAGTATGTTACGAAACATAACAGCAGTTAAAATTAGAGGAAGAAATTTTCCAGGAATACTAGGTCGTGTGTAGGACACTTGATGGAGCGATGCAGCTCTTCACAGGAAGAGGGGATAGATGTAAATATTCTGATGTAGCAGTGTGCAGACATTAGCTTGGGCATCAAAATTTGCAAAACTGTGTTAGGCAGCGCTGAACAAAAACTACTCTGCCTGAGCAGGCAGAGCAGAGCATTGCCACCAACACAGCCTGACTGTTTTGTCTTGGAGCTGCCGAATCACTGCTAGTTTACAGGATGCAGAACCAGAGGTCAAGCCTAGAGACACCTAGTCCAGTCAGGGGTCAGTTACAGCTCTTTGCAGTATTATATCTAATTGTATTTTAACTATCTCCGAGGATGAAAATTCTGCAACCTTTCTGGACAACCTGCTCCAGTGCTTGGTTGCCTTCACATTAGAAAGCCAGCCTTTTTCTACACCTAAATGGAATTTCCTATATTTCAATTAGTTCCCAAGGCCTATTGTCTTGTCATTGGAAATCCAGAAGATCCTCGCTCAATCTTTTTCAGCGCACCCTGCTATCACATTCATAAGACCTACCCTTCTCTAGCTTTCTCTCCTCCAGGCTGAACAGCCGCAGCTCTCCCTGCCTCCCTTCTTATGACATATTTCTGCACAGCACTGTGCTGTACTCCATAGCATAGCTGTGACCTGAAGGAGATTTTTTAAATATCATCTTACAAGAATCTTAATTTTGCAGCCACATATTTCCTGATTACTATGATCCACATACAATAATATTATAAATCCATTTTCCTAAAATACCAGGAGAACATTACGTGAAAAGGAAGTACAAGTTCAGGACTCCTGTATCTAACAGACCAATACTGGGGGCTGTGCTGTAAGTGATTTCCTGAGAAATGTATACCTGAAGCTGAGGTTAAGGTTTCATCCTGTGCACATCTGTAGACTCCTTAGTCCCATATGTAAGCAAGACTTTTTTTTCCTTAACTGATGCCCTGAGAACTCCTTTTCTCTTCACCTTCTTTCAGTCTCTGGATTATGGGCTCTTTCTTCAAGTGACGTCTGGCTGTGTCTTCTGGATAGAGCTCAGAGACTGGGAAAAGAACTAGCTATGCTGGTTGGTTAAATCTTTATTGTTCCCTTTCTTGGTTTCAAGTCCGTGTTACAGAGGCCTTGAAATGCATTATAAGCATACGTACTGTATGTGAATGAATGGGGCTGGATTGGCAGTTATCCAACAATGACTGTGCCTAAATGCAATTCTAACCCTAACCACTTCACTGAAATTCTGTAACAGGGCAGCATCCTGCTGGCACCACACCATGACAAAAAAATTTGAATCTGGTTTCAGCTCTTTGGGGATTTACAGTTCCTACCAGCCTTTAGTTGTTAGATGTCACAGCTTTTTCTGATAGTACTCATCCTAACCAAAATATTGTGTTTCTGTACTGCAGGTTTTTCTTATCTGCTCTGGGCCCCAAATGAGTGGATGGTAGCACTGAATTCCTGCAAAATTTATATAATCAACAGCTGGGTCCTTGCCGCCTTGTAGGGAGTGTACTCTGATACAGAACGCAGAATGATGCAGAATGTTACACCATAGGGCCAGTCAGATGCCAGGATGTGAACTTGTGCTTTGAGTTTATGCAGGGTTCTGTGATGCATCTGGTGCAACAACACAGGCATAGCAGCCTGGAGGCAGGCGTGAGGGGTCTGTCATGCTGGCGTTGCAATCTCAGTCTGCCCTTCAGAGGCAGGTGTGCCCATTGGGTGTGTAACACACAGGCTGCCCACTGAATTTAGAAAAGACTAGAATTACCTTTCAAATTGTGATTCATGAAACCAGTCTTCCTCCTGATCTCTGCACAGATAGCCTGGGTTTCTGCTTCCACCCTGGCTCAAGTGTGCACAAAGCCTTTTCCCTGCTACTTCAGGCACTGTGCCATCTCTCAGTAATCATGTTTTCTTCTGTCTGCGGCCATCGAGCAAGGCTGAGCTGTTCTTTGAAAGATACACAGTTCAGCTCCTAACATCAGAGAGCTCTCTGTATGTCAGTAGATTCTAATCCTACTATGAAAAGTTGATCCTTTTTTTCCCTTGGTTGCTGATATAATTTTATTTGCACTTGTATTTACGCTTACATCGCAGTCACAACTTAACTTGCAGATTTACCATTAAACAATTTACTTGCTCAAATAATTATTACATTATAGCAGTACTACAGTTTGTTTTCCATACCCATCCTCCAGGCTTACAAACTCTTTCATAAAACATATCACTAAGATATTCAAGCATGATTTATACATTTGTTGAGAAGAGATTGGAAGATAACTCCAAATGAATTTCACACAGGTTGTTAAACAAGTGACACATCTTCCGTTTTGATCAGGACTGAAATAAAGCCATTGACAGAGGTGTGGAAGCTTCCAAAGGCTGGTGCCATTCCTGAGTTATATTCACGTTATAAACACTTGTAAGGTTAATATCCGTGTGTATTTTTTATACATACATACACATATATACATATAGCTATTTATACGGACACTTGTATACATCCTCAACATTAGTATGTTTTAATTGCTCTTGCATTAAATTGTTTGAAAACTGACTCTTTTCCTGACATAAGACGACATAAATACAAGTAGTCAAAGTGGGGATGAATAACACTATAGAAAGAAGTAACGTAGATTTTAAATACACAAACCAGGAACTTTATAATAAGGGGATATGTTTTAAAAAGTCTCTGAAATTTGGGACTGGAAAGGCAGCAACTGGGCCTTATGGGACTGTCATCACTATGCACAGGCTTCCCTTCCCTCTCTAGCACATGTGGTCCTAATTGCTGTGTTGGCGAGACTGTGAAGCTGGATTCTTCATGAACTGGCTGTAACATTGGCAGACATTTACTCATCCACTGCTAATAGTTTTTAATGGAAAATCTGTATCCATTCATGCTAGAAAAATGCTTATGTTAAAATAGAAGAAAATCAAGGAAAGAAAACCAGATATCAGTAGCTTTTCCAGTTGACAAAGGTAGATATTCTACTACTTCATTAGCATTTATTGTATGAAATCTGACGACAAAACAGTGAATGTGATCAAAGATAAAAAAATATTTTGCAGAATTACACATAGTTTTGACCATATTTCTGGTTCTGCTATGCTACAACTTGAGGATTATACACCATGTGATTATAAATTCAAAAGTTGTTTATACCTGATTCAAACTTCTGAGCAAGATATACTAAAAATTTTACCTTTGCAGAAAGGCAGCTTCCACATAGGATGACTGAGGCACATATCCTTAGAGACATATAAGCCCTTCACTCCTGCTTGTTGTGCATAACGTGCAGCTGTTTGACCAGTGGAATATTAATTTGCAGTTAGAGGCCCCACTGACTTTGCAAACAGGAGTTTTCCTTCACTTCACAGCTCCAAACACTCTCCTGGTACTAAACAACTATTACCTCACCTCTGTTTAGGCAGATATGTCTGCAGCCACAGGGAGGTGGGAATTATGAAGAGAAGTCAGGAATCTTCCAGGGCAGTTACTCACTGTGATGTGAAAGTTCACATTCAAATCTCTGAGACATCAACTTGGAGCAGAAGCTCATGTCTTCTGGTTTGCAGAAGTCGAGTCTATAACTGAACATAACAGTAAGACTGGTATAAGGCAAGTAAGAATAATTAAGACTGGTTCAGAGAACTCTGTGGGTGAGGGGAAACACAAGTAGCATGTGTTAAAAAGAGCAGATTGGGCTAAAAATAATTTATGGCTGGAGCTCCTCAAGGATCAGTCTCCAGGAAAATATCATTTCACATTTTCAATATTGAACTTGACGTAAGTAGTAAAAAAGGTTTAATGAAATTTGTTGATGACACAAGCATGGTCAAATACAAATGCATATATGTATTACCAAAAAAAAATTAATTACTTGAAAATTAAAGTAATAGAAATGGAATTAAATTTGACAGCAAAGAAGTAGGGTACACACTTGGAAAACTGAAGCAGAAGGGTTTTCTCAACTTTCCAGTGATCATCCATCAGCAAGAAAAAAAAAGAAGAGGGGACCAATGCCTGTGAGGAAGTTGTACACTGGCTCAGCAGCACTGGTGACTTTCTACATTGAAAAAAGCTGAGGGATTCTAAATTCCATTAATCAAAGCATTACTGGGAAAAATTGAGAAGTATCAATGCATTTATGCAGTGAAAAAAAAGTCACATTGGAAGATGTGCGGAGATGTTACTGAACTTTGCAACAGAGAGAAACTATTTACAAAGGAACAGTAGAAGAAGCTTGCTATCTAACCTGGAAAAAGCAGAGTTTAGAAAGGGTCTGATTGCTAGTTCTATATACATCAGGTGCATAAATTCCAGCAAAGAAAGAAGCTATTTAAGTCAAAGGACAGCACTACGTCAGTGCTGTAAATGAGCACTTTTTGATTAACAGATAAAAAAGGCTGTTTGTCCTTCAAAGCAGTGAGGTTCTGGAACTGTTCCCAGACATATAGTCCCTTGACTAAAAGAGCTTTAAAATGTAGGTTGACTGCTCCATAAAGCAAGTCAGAAGACAGAGTTGCCAGTTACATCAAGGTGCCCAGTTCAATGATTCAAAGTCTACAGCCTTGGGAGCTGAGTGTGAACTTAAAACTTGGTTGCCTACATCTTCTCAGCATCCTTTGCCACCAATACTCAATCACACTGTATTTATTCCCACCACTACTAATGTCAAGTTAATGTCAAGTTGTTATCCACTAATGGTCTGTATAACTTCATATCTTGTTCTGACATGTGCTCTGGCCTCTTTATAAGATTAGACCACAGAGTCAAACTGGAAAAAATGTTCATGTGTAGCAGGCTTAAGCATTCAACTCCTTTAAATAATCTGGTCCAAAGTAACTTGTCGAAGATAACCTGGGAAGTCTGTTGTAGAGTAGGAAATCAAGTCTAAACCTAATGGTCATCTTCCTGTGGGAATTCATTAGGGACTTAGAAGAACTGAGTTCAAAACTCTTTGTAAGGGCTCTCTTACATCTCAGATGAGAAATGTTGTCCTAGATTTGAAAAATCTTTTAACAGCACTGTGATAAACAGATTTAGTTCCCATTTCAGTGAACTGATGCTTCCCAACAAAATACACTTTGTTGAAAATTTTCCAAACAGCTTTTACCCCAGCATCCTAACCACTGGGGTGTTGGCTGTTTTGGAGAACAAGCAAGACTGTGTCTTGTATTTTAAATCAAATATTTCAAAAGATGTCATTTTTATTCTATTATAAAATGAAACCAAATGTTCAAACTTTGCCATTTTTCTTAAAACCATATTCTTATTTTCCATCCAGGAACATTCCAGCTGCCATTTGATTCACTAGGACATGTTTCTTATGAGTAGATGAAATGAAGTACATTACAAAATTCTCAGCAAAGCTGGTATCAGTATTTTTAAAGCACCTTTGTGTCCGAGGCTCAACGTTAGCATCTTAGCAAAAATGAATAATCATTTAGGGTAAATAAAAGCAGTATTTGGTACTAACATTTCTTATTAAAATCTATTAATCCTTTTAGTCACAATTACTTTTCCAAGGATCAAATCTAAGCACAAAAAAGATGGAACCATAAAAAAAGTATTCAGAACTCACAGAGTCTCTCTTCATTTGCACCAGTGGCTTTTGTCTGATCATAAACGTATTGTCAATCATCAGCTTTTCTTTTTCTATTTCTATTTTTTTTTTTTCAAAAGGTAAAATGAAAGCATACTTAGTAATAAAATAATCCCACCAGGGCTCAGGTAGAAAGCTGTAGAAACAATGAGTGCTGTCCTCTGTGAATATCTATGTCCTCTGAGTTGCCAACAGGTAAAACTTGGAAAAAGAGAAAAAAGAAAACCATATCCTACTCTCTCCATTAGCAATTTTTACAGTGAACCCTGGGAAACTAAATGTTCATTTGAGGACTAGTTTCTTGAATCATGAGGATTTAATCCTTTATTTCTAATGACAGATCTAGCCTTCATAGATATCAAATTTAGTTAAGGGTGCTCCATCCCCAGTGGTGTTCAAGGCCAGCTTGCAAAGAGCCTTGGGTGACAAGGTGTAGTGTGAGGTATCCCTGCTCATGGCAGGGGGGTTGGAATTAGATGATCTTAAGGTCTTTTCGAACCCTAACTATTCTATGATTCTATGATTCTATGATTTTTTACTTTGAAATAGGGCCTGTATTTATCAATTCATTAGAATTCATGCAACCACTATAGTGCCCTTTCACTCCCTGCAACAAGCCATATTTCCTTAATCAGAATCACATACTTATGGTATGATAGCTCTACAAGGAAGCTGTTATGTAACTATTGAGCAGTGTATATCTGTGATTTTGAAATATTTAGCATGGTTAAATTTCTTTTCAACACAATCTTAATTCCTAATTCTCTGTCTGTAATAGTATGTTTTATTTCTATGTTTTCCCCTGTGCATTTTGCCCTCTAATATTTGATACACGCATTCACCCTCAACTTTTGTTTTTGAACAGCTGTGTATGAAATAGTAGATAAGAGATAGTATCATCTCCAGGAGCTCAGGAAGAGATATTGCATCAGTGAAATTTTCTGTACAACCATTTTCAGCTCGAGGCATCTCCTACCTTCTGCCACTGCAGTCATTTCTTTCAGTAGGCCTTGGTGACAGCAGTGAATCATTAGGTTTGTGTACTCTTCCCTCTGTTTTGGGAACTTAAGGCTTCAAAGGAAACAGCAAGACAGCAGTGTCTGTGCTTCAAGTCCATGGCTGAACTTGAAAAGCTTGAATCGTAGAAACATAGAATAGTTAGGGTTGGAAAAGACCTTAAGATCATCTAGTTCCAACCCCCCTGCCAGGGACAGGGACACCTCCCACTAAACCATGCCACCCAAGGCTA
>JASSUY010004865.1:0-26292 GCA_032466535.1 Forpus xanthops
AGGCCGGGTTGGACATAGCCTTGGGTGGCATGGTTTAGTGGGAGGTGTCCCTGCCCATGGCAGGGGGGTTGGAACTTAAGGAAAGGATCTTAAGGTGCTTTCCAACCCTAACTGTTCTCTGATTCTCTGTTCACTTTCTGCCCTCCTTAATTGCTGCTGTGTGTAAAGACCTTACTGGCTGAAAAACGCAAGTGAGGCTTTACAGCACAGAAACTATTGCTTTGCAGTAAAATGAAGGCAAATTATTTACCCAAAGAGGCAATCCTTGGCAATCCTGACAAAGCAGGAAGCAGTTAAATTACTGCAAGAAAAATCAGTTTACCACCTAGTGTTACAGTTCAGTGAACACTTCAAGCAGGCACCAGGGGGAGGAAGAAGACTCCTTCCACACAGTGGCAACGGCATGTGTGGAACTGAGCGGTGAACCAGATTGTGAGCAAACACTGCTGAAAAATATTGTTTCAGCTAGCTCGGTTCCTTGATGCAGTTCACTGCACAAAGACATGTGCTGGCACCAGAAAAGGGCTGTGCAGAGGCGATAATGTGTCCTTTAATGAGTGCCAGTTTAACAAGGCGGCTGGATGCTGGCTGCAGTTAATCAATTCCATTAGGCTGAGCCCAGTTCCATAGCTAGCCACATGGTCTGCTCTGCATCCTGTGCCATGGAGTTCTGTTCACCCCTACTTCCCATATAGTTTCAGGTCAGCACTTTCATTGATCTGCAGGAGTTGAACAGGCAGCACTGTAAATAATGAGCAATTAATCAACTAAGTGTCCTTTTTACTGAAAAAAAAAAAACAAACCCACAGAATTGATGTCAAGATGGGGAAGAAAAAAACAAACAGCAAACCAGTGAGTGCATACAGAGACAATCCAAGAGAGTGCTCCCTAGCACACACTCGAGGCTGAAGTGGCTCAGAGAAGAGCTGTGCTGGCTGTTGAGTCAGACTCTCCAGCGCTCCTGCACTGACTCCTTGCCAGCTGCCAGCCCACCCTCAGCAGTCCATTCAGTACCAACAGCAGTTATTTGTTCAAGTGCATCTGATTCATTGTGAGCTATCAAGCTTTTGCAGTCCTCAGAGTTGTCTTTCACTGCCATTCCCTGCTGGCTAACCGGCTGCTGTTACCCTTGGGAAAGGGGTCAGAAAAGTCTCTCTGAGAGGAGACTCAAGAGAAGGACCTCAAGTCTTCCCTTCTTGCCCCTGCTCCCAGCTCTGGGACAGAAACACAACATGTAGGACCAACATAGTGTGCAGCAGTTGAGGCCACAAGGTCCTACAGGCTACCTCTGTGCAGAAGAAGCTACAAGAAGCATGCCTGCTTCTCCTTGCTGTGCTCTAGGGAGAAAGCTTCCAGTTTTCTTTTCCTTTCCCTAGACCTGGCTTGGGAATGCACCATGCTGCCTGGCTCTTGGAAATAATGCTTTTTCCAGAGGTAGATGATAGTCTCCCCCAAAACTTGTAATAGGAAAGAACAAACACCCTCAAGAGACATTACAGTGCTGTGTTCTTGCTTAGGCACTTGCCCTTCACAAAGCCCTAGACAGGATCCACACCTTGCAGACTTTGTAAGACCTAAGGGACTTGCTCTTCCAGTTGTCCCTCCCACAGTATCTGCACCTGGGGCACAGTGCTGTTATCTCCACCAGCTCTCAGAAACCATGTAAGATGCAAGAGCTGGCACACTTAGGATCTACTGAAAAGCTGTTCTAGGCATCCTATTACTTGACATCCCAAGCCAGGAAGCAGGCCTGTTGCATGACCAAATGCAACCGGAGTACCTGGGACACAAGCTAGCATGAACCCCTGACAAACGCCTGCCCTGCAACAGAAACTGCCCCACCACACGGCCTCACACCCCAGGAATCTTCCAACCTGAGTCACCAGACTGATGCCCAGGAAACCTTTCTCTAATTCCCCTGCTCCCATGTGTTTCCTGTGTGACCTTGGTTGTTTCACCCCTAGCCTCCGGTTCTGGCAGTAGAACTGGCTTAAGCTCCTTCCTTCCTTCCTCCCATCTCCACAAGATTAAAGCAAGAAAGAAGCAAACAGTGGCATAGGGCAAGAACAAAGAACTACTTTGAAAGCTGGTCTCATTGCCATGAGGCTTAGCAAGGTACACACTCATCTTCTTCATCTGAGATAGAGGGATATTACCACCTCCCTATGTTACACTACGTACAAGACAAAGGGTTAGGACAAACATGAAAGATTACGAGATGCTCTGAAGATGAACCCTGCCACATCTTGGATTTGGTAATGATAAACTTCTCCATATCACTGCTCGACTTGGTGAAACAGGTCAAATAGATTAAAAATAGTTTAAAAAAAGCCTATGAAACCTGTTTGCAGTTTGAGTTAGGCTTCACTTGCCAGTGGGCAAGAACACACCACTGAACTACTTTCCTATTGACCCAGCTTAATTTTAGAGTAGGCTCCCAGAAAGGGAAGCAAACGACAAATAATCAGACAACAGGACAACAGTTACCAAATGGCCAAAATCAAAGACAGCTTTTATTGGCCAAAATAACCAAGAAACCATTTTCTTCCAATAAACAAAACGATTCCCTAACTGAAAAACTGGTAAATCTTTGCTAACAAAATGAGATGCTAACAAACCCACAAACCTCACTTTTCAGTTTCTTCCTCTGGAAATACCCCTCCTGAAGAAATTACTTTTGTCTCCTTACCTCCTGCTGTGCCACCAGAAGAATGACAAAACTCTTAAGTCATTTAGGACAAGAGAACAAACACATGGGGGGTATAGTGCCTCCTTTTAGACAAAGGAAAAGAGGCTGTTGGTGTCTACAAACACTTTACATGCAAAGCGTCTGAAACTAGTAATTCCCTCTTTTCTAAGGATACAAACATTTTACTCCAAGAACTATAGTTCTAGTGTGTTTCTTTTTTCTTCCTAGGACACAGGTACAGTTGTGGCCTATCTAGGCTGTTATACAACTCAGACTCTCCCTGCAGTTTATCTGTTAACACGTTTCTATTCAGAAATCATGGTAGTTAAAAATAAAAATGGGTTACACCGAGTTCTCAAGGCAAATGTTCATACCAAAACTCAGCATTTGCTCATGTCAGTAAAACAAATACCAGCAGGGAAGGCAAGTCCTTGCTCTCCCTGGTAACAGAAATCTTGGAGGAAGGAAAAAACCTAGAGACAGAATAAATACGCCTGGGGGCAACACACCAGTTCCAATGGAGAAATTCTTGGTAACATCTTCATTGATTTCTCCCTTAAGGGGGATACATTAATGGAAGCCATAACAAAAAAATGTGGTTAATAGAGTTACATGAATCTGTTCAACTTAATGACAGAGGTGAAAATTTAACAAAAAGGAAAAAAAAACCTAATCAGTGTCTTTAAAAAAAAAAAGCGAATCTATTTACACACTGTGGTTTGTAAAGCATGACACGTATCTGCACTGAGCTGTGTGCTCTGCACATGTCTTCTGAGGTGAGTGAGAAGGGGCAGCTGAAGCACACTGCTGCTGCAGCACTGAAACAACACTATGGAACTAGGGAGAATGTATTTCAGCTCACAGGCGTTACTGACTGCTATTGCTGCCGTGCACAGAACAGCACCCTGTGTTTTGACAGAGGAATTCCACTGGAAGTGGAAAGCCTCCTGCCCTAATCTAGAAATAAGTTTACAAAACATTTTGAGGATCTAACATCCATACTACACCTTTTGTAAGAAAATAGAGAGCAGCTTTTAGCTGCAGTTCTTCTAAACTACTGTAGGAAGACTTCGCTAGCATGCTTCCTAAATTGGCAACCATCTGAGGTAATCAATGATGCTGTTAAAATGAGCATCCTTCATTTCTCTCCACCTGCACCAGGTGTTGCTTCCTTATTGAGTCCTCTGATTGACAAGTCATAAACCACTTCCTCAATTTTCTTGACATCGTATTTCAGGCCATCATAACGTTTCCTCAGGGAGTCATTCTTCAGGTTGAGGAGACGAAAGCCAGAATCCAGCTCATTGATAAAAGTTGAGATGCGGAGAGGGCGAGAATAGTCACCAGCCGTGACACTGTTCACTGCCAGTCTAGACTACGAGAAGACAACAAGCAGAGAGAACATCAGCAGAGGAATCCACCCAAATCACATCCCTAATCCCATCACTTACTTTGCCAAATGAAGCAGTTTTGTTGCAGGCAGTCAGATTATTTATCCTTAGATATGCCTTTCTGTTGACCATGATCCTGGATTTTCAATCAAGTGACTAGCTTAAATCTTAAAATATCAGTGAGGAACTACACTTGCATACAGAGAGATAGTTTGGGGAAAGTTCAGATCAAGGCCTTGTGTATCATAACTTCCAGGAGCAACTTGGAAAGGTTAGAAAACACACTATTTTTCTTGGTCAGTTTCAATCCAAAGATATGCATGAATATCCTCCTTACCAGCTCACTGGCGAGAGTTAATACACCAGAAAGATAGTCTTCAATGTCGAGGTGAAAGCCCCGCTCTCGATCAGCTTCAACTAAGGTGAAAACCAGAGTGGTAATCAGGGGGTGCTGAACATGAGCAAACCCAGCTAGTTGAACTGCGTTTGTTCACTGAGCTCATTTAAAACATCAAGATTGCGAAATGCTATTACAAAAGAAAAGTCAGCCTTTCCCTGCATGTGATGTAATTACTGCCTCTCCTCTGCATTTTGATTTAGCATATCATATGTCCTCAGCCGGACACGCAACAGGTTGTAACTGATCCAACAACAACTGAATTTACATCCATACACCAGAGAGGGGTTTGGCTCAGATTTAGGAAATATATTCCTGTTTGGTTTTGGTTTTGCGGTTTTGGTTTGGGTTTTTTTCAAATCCTTTTCTCTGGGAGCACATAATTCTCTTACAGCAAAAGAATTTTATCTGCTTTCCACTCTTTTAGACACAAAAACCAAAAAGTGAGAGAACGGAGCTTAATCTCTGCATCATTCTTTTGGCAAATTTAGGCAATTTGAATTAATAATCTGCATGGAAGTTTCCCTGGGAAGAAATTAAGTTCTGCTGGTTCCCTACACCTCTGAAAGCTATGCCTAAAAATATCTCTTTGTTAGAATATTAACTTACTCCCAAGTATTTCTGCAACAGCTTCTCGGGTCACTAATGTTTCTGACTCCAAGTAGACTACAAATGCTGCCAGAAACACCAACCGTTGAAGAACAAACCTCCAGTGCTCATGAAATCTGTTGAAAAAAAACACCAAGTCAACATATACATAAGTAATACCTATTACTGAAAAGTTAGGCAACAAGCACATATTATGCATACATTACGTTTTCCACCTTTACACATGGCACTTTGTGATATTTTTTGCCTATCTAAACACCACCAGCTTACAGGCATCTCGTTGGAGCTCCACACCTTCACCCCAGGACACCATGCTGGATGCTGGCATTCATTTTTCCACCTCTCACACACCTACTCGGTTCATGGAGTTTTTCAGGTCACCGTGCCCACAAAACAACTATCTTCTCTCCCATCTTCCCTCAGCAGATCTGAGCTGACAAGACTCTTGTCCTTTGAAATGCTCTTGCCAGACACTGTCCCCTTCTGGCAGCAGCAAAACACAGAGGTGACAACTTCATTTTGTATCTGCAGTATCAAACAGCCATTTCGTGACAGATTTGGAGCCGTTTTCAGACATGCCCTAAACCTAGCAACTTAATTGAAACTAATGGAGCAGTAAATGCTCTGCTCCCAGAAACCAAAAGCAGCTCCAACAAAACAACAATTCCTAAACTTTTGGTTTGCTTTTTTAAAAGTTTCCAGAATAACAATTAAATACTGGGTATTCTTTTAGCAAAACAGTATAAATAGTGTTTGAGCAAAAGCCTTTTTTATCTGTGCTGATAAAAATCTCACAGTCTTCTACCACAATTTGCTTTTCAAACAAAAAGAAGCATTCAGACCATAAACCTTTAAATCATTCTTCCAAAGTAACAATGCCAACTATGCCCAGGCAATTCCCATTTCTGTGTCTGGCTGTGTGTGATCCTGCACACCTGTAATACTGATCAGCAGGAAACTTGGTCTTCAGAGAGTCCAGCTGTATTTTCACTGTACCAAAGTGTTCACGAGCCTTCTGACATTTCTTAGGTACTGAAAAAGAAACAGTGCAACATTCAGTACTTGACAGAGTCGGTTTGTGTAAACAGAGAGTTTTCCCATATTGACAGTACTATTTACACTCCTTTGTTGTGCAAGAGAAGTCTACTGACATGTGGAATAAATCTAAGAAATTCTCATTGTCACACCATGAGTCACATAGGTGGAGGAGAAACACTCCTGAGTTCCACACTTGTCCAATCTGCTCCAGTATTTAGTTTCAAACTTCAGCCAAGATGTCCTAGTGTTATTTAAGAATCACTGCTAATCATTATTGCTTCTATGAAACTAATGTCATGGATGAAGAACCCATTCTGTAATGGGCATTGACAGGACAAAACTCTGGAAAGGTCACAGACCAAAAGGCAATAGGGGATACAAACAGATGGAGGCAAGAATGGATGAACATAAGAGTCAGTGTGTTGTTTCTCTATGGAACAAAGGCACATGGTAATGCACTGAGCAGGGTGGCGAACGAACAATGCTGGAGGAGAGATGACAAGCAGAGATGGAGAAAGGCTGGAAAAGACATTGAGTGTGAGACTTCATCTGAAGTACCAAAGGTGCAGTTTTGTTTGAAGGTCTGTAAATATGCAAAAGCTGAGATCATGGAAGAAGTTATTTGGGGGGCAAGGGAGGGGGTCATGAGAGCAGCAACATGGTTAAAGCCCCATGCTATGAGCCCACCCATCTACCCATCCGGAGTGGCAGGGATGTGGACTGCAATGCAGAAAGATGGGCATGCCAGAGATCATGCATGAGCTGATAATGGGACATTTTTAGTTCTAGCTGTGTGGACGGAGTTAGAGAAAGGGGTGGCCAGCTAGGCTGTGCAGGTTTTACAAAGAGAGAAACAAGGTGCTCTGGAGAGAGCTCTCATGCAGTGGTTTAGAAGAAAAAGCAACCACTAGAATACAAGCAATAGGACAGCACTACACACAGCAGCTGACAGGAGAAAGCACATACGCACTGGGCAGTGCTTCCAAACAACTTGTACAGTCAAAGGAAAAACAACTTTTCTTTCTCAATTTTAAAATCTTAGAATATTTTTTTTTGTATGAATCAGGTTAGATGAGGTGCAACATCCCTTCAGGAAACTGCTTTTCCTGCTTTCAAAGTGATGCATTTGAAGAAACTGGGTTTCAGCCTGACCAATGGATGGTATACCTCCATAGAGGTCCCTTGTTTATGAGCCACTCACTGCCACCTCCCATTTATTGACATGATTTACAGCCACACTGCAGCACCAGGGCCCTCCTCAAACCACTGTCTCTTAAATGCACCCTTCTCAGAAATCCTGGTCACAGCCCAAGGCAGGTAGGTCACCCTGGCAGGCTCTCCTGCCTTTGATGTACAGAAGCTAAGATTAAACAAGATGCATAGAAGCTAAATTGGAAAGCTCTGATGGATGATTTCTACCAAGCAAAGCCTACTAGAGTCACTTAAGTATACTTAAAAAGCTTCTTTCAAGTAATAAAGCACAATTTCTGTTAAAAGGGCGGGGGGGGGCACTTAAAAAGAAAAGCTTCAGGATGCAGAAGCTGAAAGTGCTCTGTGCAGCAGCAAGAATGAAAGAAATGTGTGAAGCTCACTGACAGACAGCCTTTGAGCACCGTCGTCAAACCATGGTGTCTGCTTCAGCTGTGTCAACCATCACCTAGCATTTGAGGACAAAGTTCTGACAAAGGAATCTGTGACAAAAATAAGCAATATTTACAGGAAAGTTTCAGACATGCTCAATGATACACACATAGCCTCCCAACTTCAAGCTACCCTCGTGCCTCCTTGGATATCACCACTGATGTTTGGCTAAACTTGACATAATGTATTTCAAGAGCTAAGACATACTAAGCTGACTTTCAGCCTCTGAAGACCCTATCTGTCATTCAGATTCACGTCAGCTAACAGCAGGCTGCAGCATAGCCTGCCCTGAACAGCTCCCCCTGCAGTTCTCAAACTCCATTTTGGACAGGGAACAGAGGAAGCTGGAGATTCCTCTAACACAGTTCCACAGGATGATGACCTGAGACTGCTGGTTTTCCTTCCCGTCCCCACAGCTAAATAAAGGCTACAACTGCAAGCATGTATCACACAGCAAAGTACAGTCTCACACTCAGTGCAGAGACCACAGTCAAGCTAGCACCACCAAACAGCTGTTGTCTGCAGGCAGGTGGCTGCCCTGCAGGAGAAGAGGTTAGATGAAAACTCAGTGAAAACAGATTTAACTAAGAGGTATTTTAAGCTCCTGGAGAACAGAGGAAAGGCACTTGGGTGGGCAAGACAATGTTTCACATACCAACTAACCCATATTTCTATTAACTGAGCTCACTCCATCCCCTACCCTCCTTCTCTTTGGCAGGAGGGACTGCTCAGCCTGCTGCAAATCCCTTCCCTGTTTTTCAGTAATTCTCTGTTGCCTCCTTGAGTTTTCATCACTCTGTTTCAACTGATGATGGAACAGGAATTATAAAGGATCAACCAGCAGAGGGAGAAAGCTGACTCCCAGGTGACGGGGTACAACCAGCTCTATAGCCTCTCTTGGCAGCAGCACCAGCTGCAAACAACCACAGCAATACAGCAGCAGCCAACCAGCATCATTCGCTACTGTCACCTGGGAACTTGTAGTAGTTAATAGTATTCTTGGGGTTTTATTAGCTTTCAGTTTATTTATTAATATTTTAATAGTTCAATATAGATTATTAATAGGATTCATAGGTTTTTTTTATATCTTGGAATAAATAAATACCAACCTGAAAAGTCTTAATAATACAAAGTCTAGCAAGAACTCTTTTGCAGTGAATAATCCTCTCTTTCATAGCTACAAGTCATTGTTTATCCTTTTTTAATCTACTAAGGAAGTATTTCAGTTTCTTAGTCAAATTTTGGCACTGACTCAATGAGATGCTGCAGAAAAGTCACACAGACTTAAGCACACTACGCTGCAGAACTACAACCATGACCAAATAAAATTGCAATCTAAATATGTAACATCTGACAAGTGCTGCTTATCCCCCAAACAATCGTTCTGCTAACTGACATTGTATTATTTTGCTGTTAACCTTTCTTGATTTGCTTTATTGTTCTTCTAAGTGATGAGAAAGAGACAGGTATACTACCACGAGTTAATGCCTAACCTACTAAGCATGTATTTGTTATCTGTGGTATTACAAGAATTATAAGATTAGAGTTTTTTTTCTCGTGTTCACTTTAAACTCTTCTAAATCTGTTCTCAGACTCTGCAAGTTCCAGGACCAGCTCTCTCCCCTCAAAAAAAAAAAATCAATGGAAAATACAGAGCCAGTCACAGGTCTCTACTATTCAAGGCTGGAAAGCAACCCCTGAAGTTGATACCCACACAAAACAACTGTCACAACATCCACAGGTTTTACAGGTTAGAAAACTGAGCTTATGTTTCTGTAAATTGACCAATGAGCAGTTGTAATCTTTATCACAGCCAGATTCCCTAAGCAGGTGGGAGCTGCACTTGCCAGCAGAGGTCAAACCTCAGGAGTTGCACATTCCCAAGCACGTACCCTCTCAGGCATCAGAGAAATCCCAGCCCACCAAGAAATCCCAGGCCACCTAGCAGGTCATCAGGCTGGTAACAACCACTCAGCTCTGCAGGTGAATAAAGCAACACCTGGTGAGGTTTATTCTTCTATTCACCTTCAGAGGGTGCCTTGACAGATTTATCCTCTTCCTAAATCTCTTGCAAGTTTCTAGGAAAGTCAGGATGGTTCTGTCTTCTCAGGAGATATTTGGTGACTTGAAAAAAATAGCTTTTAAGTCATATATTTAAGGAAACAACCCTGCTTATTACAGCAGTTTTGCCAGTGAGTTGAAAAGTGGGGAAGGAGAAAGCAGAAAGAGCACATCTGATACCTAGGTCTGCAGTGCTGTTCTCGTGCCCTGCAGAAAATGGGCTGGCCCAGAAACATTATGTCAAAATCTTACACAAGTTTGGATTGAAAGCAAGGAACCAGGCTCCCTACAACCCAAACCTCAAAACCAGCAGAACAATTCCCTGATGTATGGCAAATGTACATCAAGGGCAACTCTCGCTTTATTGTTGGTCTTTACAAATTCCCCTTAGATTTACCTGCACTGTGCAGATTTTACACACATGCAGAACCAGCCTTGTACAAACCAGACTAAAGATCCCCCCCTTCCCTCACCATACTGCGCACTCCCAAAGCATTCAGCATCACAACTTATTGGGGGATAGGGTGAAGAGGGGGGAAAGAGGACACAAAGGCCACCAGTTGATGGTAAAATTACGAGAACATAAAAATTCATATGGACATCGCTTCAAAGCAACCGTACATAGGAGCCAATGCAACGGCCCAGAAAGCGAACACCTCTATGAAAAGCACACTCTCCTGCACCGAGACAGCGATGCAGCTCACAGGGGGAGAAATTGAAAAAGCGGCGCTCCCTGGTGATGCAACGGCAGCTTTTCTACCGGCATGGCTCGAGAACCCCCAGCTGCACCCTCTCCTACCCGGCAGCCCCCGGGAAGCCCACGCAGGACACCCCGCGAGCGACCACACGACGCGTGGGTGAACGGTGCTCGCAACAGAGGGACCGGCGCCCCCCGAAGGCCGTTTTCCGGCCCCCAGTGGCTGAGGTTGGCCGTGCGGGACTCACTGTCTTGGAAGCCGGGTCCCTGGTGCACGCCCTGCAGCAGCGTAAGGATCTCCCGGGCCGTCTGCTCCAGCGTCTGCACCACCTTCCGGATCTCCTGCGGGGACAGACAGCGTCACGGAAGCCCCTGCTGCCCCGGGCCTGCCCCCCGCGCCCAGCCCCGCGCGCACCTCGCGGATGTCCTGGTCGGCGGTGAGGACGCCCTGCAGCGCGATGAACATGTCGCTCACCGACATGGTGCCCGCCCGCTGCCTCCCGCCTCCCGCCAACACGAGGGACCTGCTTTGCCGTTGGCGCAGGGGCTGTCCCGCGCAGAGCCTGACCGCTTCGTGTCGGGATGCCCAGCGCAGTGCCTGAGCGGCTGAAGGAGAGAGCACTGTTGGGGCCGGGTCCGTGTTCCGAGGCCCTGCTCCTGGAGACCGCCGCTGCCGGGTGGCGGCGACGAGTCGCTACGCGACGTCGTGCGGGCGGGGACCGAGCGGCGGCCTCGCTCACTGTTGCTAGGAGACAGGGCATCGCTGTTCTGCACCTGCGCGCCCTCGCCGCCGAGCGACATCCGTGAGAGGGTAGTGACGTACTTCCGGCGGCGAGGGGTGCAGCATGGCGACGGTGGCTTCGGCCTCAGGGCCGGTTCCGTCCCCGTCGTTCCTGGCCTTGGAGCCGCAGCTGCAGCGCGAGTTCCAGCAGAAGGTGCAACGGGTCCACAAGAGCCGTGCGGCCAAGGTGAGCGGGGCAGGCGCGGGGCGGGGGCGGCTGGGCGGAGCATGTCGTGGCCTGACGCGGCCTGACGCGGTGCTGTGTCCCGCAGGAGGAGCTGACGCCGGGCGTGGTGTACATTGGGCACCTCCCGCGGAGGCTCTGCGAGCCCCAGATTCAACAGTACTTCGAACAGTTCGGGACGGTGACGCGGCTCCGCCTCTCCCGGAGTAAGAAGGTAACGCGCCTCGGGGAGCTCTGCCTCTCGCGGGCCGCTGGGCACCGCCGCCGCAGTTCCGTGAGCGGGCAGACGGGGGCTCTGTGCTCGGTTGCTCGGCTCTTGAATAGTGATTCCGAAATGGTTCCCGGGCTGGTCGTTTGTGTAGCGTTCGTTATTTCCGCGCTGCGGACAGGCAGGTTCAGCGGCACTTGACGTAGTCCCATTTTTTCTGGGAGTAAATGCACTTGCGTGAGAAGTGCTGCCACAATACGCTAGTTCAAGCTGCAATGTGGAATGTGATGGGAAAGACTTTGGTTTAGCTTTTTTGTTTTGTGTTCAGTAAATTTAATTTTTTCTAATTTCTGATTTTATCATCCTGTCATAATATTGTTCGGTGACCTTGGTGGCAATCTCAGAACGACAGTGATACAGGGCAGCTTTTTCATAAATAAACATGTATTGATGAGTAGTTTGTTTCATATGCATATGCTGATTTAGGATTAAATCTGATGCTTTAAAGCAGAAGAAGGTACATTTAGGTTAGATATCAGAAAGAAGCTCTCCACTCTGAGGGAAGCAAGGCACTGGCACAGGCTGTCCGGAGAAGCCCTGGCAGTGTTCAAGGTCAGGCTGGATGGAGCTTGGAGCAGCCTGGTCTAGTGGGAAATGTCTCTGCAACTTTATGGAGTTATTTGTGGTCAGCTGAGAATGGGCTGTGACAGTTCTTCAGTTATTAAGACATTGTCTCAAATTTCTTTCTGTCATTGCTCACAGACTGGAGGTAGCAAAGGCTATGGATTTATAGAGTTTGAGTCTGACGACGTGGCCAGAATTGTTGCAGACACAATGAACAACTACCTGTTTTCTGAAAGACTGCTGAAGTGTAAGTATATAGTGAGTATGTATAAGTATAGTACAAGTAAGACTGCTGAAGGTGGTTTTCTGTGGGGCTTTTTCTTCTTTCTCTGCATGTGTATAGAGCACAGACTTTTGGTCACTGCTACTGTTTTGGTTAAGGCTGATAATGCTCGCTGTGTAATTTTACAACATGCAATCTGAGGGAGTGGTGGGTTTTTCTGCAGAGACAGTTGCTGTAATGTGGAAAATCCTTATAACTTGTAACTGTGTCTGTGTAGTTAGACACAAGGATCTTTTTTTATTAAAATATTAAGGGACTTAGGGAGTTCCTCAGACGTGGCGACAGTAACACTTGCTGTGGGGAGGATTATGAGATATATGTGCATTAACTTTTGAAAAACAAGTTTTTCTGAGTGTTTCCTGAGTGAAAATGAAAACATGCTCTTTCCATCCATCCATCCCCAGTTCTCTTACTAATGGATATTTGGTTACTTTCCGTGTTCTGTAGTCACAAAATGTGGTACAAGTGCTCTGCAGTAGGAGTGGATGATGTTATAGCAAGGACTAGTCAGGGTTATGTGGGTGTGAATGGTGAGCAGGGTAGCTCTGATCTAACCTGATGTCATATGTTCATGGTACAGGTCAGTTCATACCTCCTGAAAGGGTCCATGAAAAACTCTTCAAAAACAGCAATAAAATATTCAGGAAGCCATCTCAGCCCGCGGTCAGGCGGTACAATAGGATACGTTCGCTCGTTCAGAAGGCAAAGATGACAAAGCGGTTGCTGCGAAAGGAGAAACTGTTACGGAAGAGGCTGGCTGAAAAGGGGCTCAATTACGACTTCCCAGGATTTGTAAGTTGGGCATAGTTTCAGTGAGTGTTTTATGCACGTTGAGTTTGTTGTGCTCAGTACAAGAAAAACCACGTATTTTGTGTGGGACCGGTAAAAGGGCTGGAGCACCAGAGAGATGTTCTTGTGTTAAGAACTGTATAAAAGCTCTTGGAAAGTACTGTAGTGTTCTTTCTGGGTTGTGCCCTGTGTGTGGCTTTACTTTTAGAGAAGCAAATAAATAGCAGCAAGGGGAAGACATTCCTTTTATTCTGGTAACGCAAACAATTGGATGTTCTGTGATTTTACTGTTTGACTGCAAATCACAGAAGAGTGACACCGCTTTGCCCAAGCCCTGTGAGAAGCTTTGGCAGCACTGACATTTGATGGCAGGTCCATCCCCAGACTCTGCCTACCTCAACCAAGCATAGTGCTAGTTTGCAGAATGCTTGGGTGCGGTACTTCTATTTTAAGCAGTGCTGTTAACATGGTATTATTTTAAATGCACATTAGCAGCTTTTCTTATGTTGTTTTAGGTGGTTTTGTTCAAACCAGTTCACCTCTGCAGTACTGTCAATCATTTTATTCGTTGAAACCTAATTGCTGGAGCAAATTTTTAGTTACAAAGCCCATAGACCATTAAGTGACTGTGTCTTCATACAAGGAAGTTTGTAGTGATCTACACCTGATGTGTCTTGCTTCCTAGGCTGCACAGGAGTGTTCCTTAAAGAAAAAGAAAGTTAAAACATCCAAGGAATCAGAAGTGGACATTTCTTTGAACAGCCAGGTAAGACCCAACAGTCCTGGTGGTGCCTAGCACTGTGCTCTGCCATTCATGCTTGGGCAAATGTTTCAAGTCTGCACCTGAAAACCTTGACGTTGTTTGCTTGAAAGATTTTTGCATTAAAAGTAGCTCCTTCTATATGCATTAACACTCCTGAACTGGGGAGGGTGGTTGGATCTTCTCAGTTCTTTCTCCGATGGGAATACTTAGCAGCAAAAGCTTCTACTCAGCATATTGTAACTAGCAGTGCCTGTCCCAAGATGCGTCCAGGCTCCTGCTATTCAGCACTAACTTGAAGCTTTAGAAACACAAGGTGCTGGGGACAATCACTTCTACATCCCCTATGCCTGTGCTTTAAACTTACAAAGTCTCTCTTTGCTGGCATCCTTCTGTTGGTCTGTGCTATGTTATAGTACGAGTCTGTTTTGACCAAAAGGAAGTTGAACCATTAGCGCAATGTAGTCCCGGTTTGCATGCTGCACTGCAGGCGTGGTATTCCAGCATTTTGGAAAGTAATGCCAGCTAAAAGTAACAGTAAGATGAAAGCTGAAGTTATTAGGACTGAGATTTGGACTAGTGGCAGTCTAAACCACCTATAAACTATTGCAATTTCTGTTTTGTTTCATCACTGTTGTGAATTTGGCTTTGTGTTATTTTTTTTAATGTTGCTGGATTTACTTATGGTAATTGGGATGGGACCGGTTGTGAGTACAACAGCATAACTCCTACATTCAGTCAACTGAGTTCCGAGAACTTACTGAGGTATTGAAACTGGAATGTTTCAGCTCTGCTGTGGGCTTCAGTGTGGCATTTCTGTCTGGTTGGGTTTTTTTTTTCCAATGATTCTTTTCTTCTTGGTGCTTTGAGTCAGGAAATACAAAGTTTAGAAAGCAGATGCACAAATTGACATTCGAAGATGTGAATTATTTTAATTTGCCTTTTGTATATACTTCTTGAGGTTGATGCTTTTGTCTGAAGAAATAATGCCTGCAAAAGTAGCTGCTTATGAAAGGAAAACCATTTTCCCTAATGTTGAAGTTGTTAAAGAGAGCTGGACTGAGGTGCCTAGTGGTGAGTCTCTCAGACTTTGCAATGAATCATGTCTTTTTGATCTCTTCAGGATCCTACTCCAGTCTGTACTCCAACAGTGCTCGAGCACCGGAGAGCTGCTCAGGTGGACGACGATGCAGAGGACAATGAAATAACTCTCAAACTGCCCCTTGCCAGTACTAAGAATAGTGTGCGGAGAACAAAGAAGCACCCAAGAAAAAGGCTAAACCTGAAGAAACAGAAGTAGACTTAAAATTTGGTGGCTGTAGCCATGTTTTTTCTTAAAGTGGCTGAGTTAGTTCTTTCTAAAGGTTCTGCTGCCCTGGTTTGGTTTGTCTTGACTAGACTGTTTCAGTCTTTCCTAGGCAAGGGATCTATTTGCAAGTCCTCAGCCCCTTGTTTATCCATCATTGGAGCCATGGTTTCCTCTGCCTTTGAAGATGTTTTTGACTTTGTGCTCATAAGTCCCTGTGCTGTGACATGCCTACAGTCATGCCAGAACCTTCAGCTAATTCTGTAACTGGTACCTAGCACTCACTGTATTGGAACAATCTGAGGCTGTCCAGGCAGAGCTTGTTGATGCAGGCTCTATCTTACATGTGATTAATTATGGGTTATAAAAACCAAAAAGAAATTAATCATTTTTCTACTGCATTGGCTCTTGGTAGTGGTTCTTCTGTGTAATTGCATGTCTGCTTTTCTTATGTGTTCTCACATATTTACCCAAATAGAGGGTGAAGGTTTTGGTTTTTTTCCTAAAGAAGCCATCCATTGAATTTCATCTCCTGTTTGTGCTCAGTCAAGATCTGCATGTACTGTCCAGGGCAGAGGCAGAGCACAGGCTGCCTGAATGAGCCAGTGCCTTTCAGCCCTGCTTTCAGCAGTGCCTGGGAAACTCAGCCTTTGCCAGGGTGTGGAGTGGTTACAGAGGATTTGGAAAGAGCTGGGAGTAGGAAGGTGGTGAGAAGAGACAGGAAGATGGCTGCAGTCGCTCACATTCAAGATTCCTATTCCTTTCTCTATGCAGGTGAAATATTTAAGTGCACCCTGCTCTGGAGGATGCAATGTGGCTGCTCTGTTGGCTGGTGGCTTAGCCAGAGTTGCAGCTATGCTTTCTTTCCTCAGTTGCATAAAAGGCATTTCACTCTGTCAAGGTCCCAGTCATGCACCTGCTGTCATGTTGCTTTACCTCTGGGCTGAGCAGTCAAAGGTAACTTGCTGATTCTGTGGGGCTTTGTCTGCCATAAGTGTTCCATTGCCTGGTTCACAGAATGTTCAAGGACTCGCAAAGTGCGGCTGCTTTTAGAGGGACTTGTTGCTAAGCTGCAGAGAGGAAGCAAAGGTGACAACTAGCTTATGTACAGCTGTCCTCGGGGAGCAAGGCTGAGAACATGCATCAGTAATCAGAGTGGTATGGGGTTTATTATTTCTGTTGTCCTTCAGGCTCTGCAGCACCTTGCCCCTGTATTTCAGTGTCAATGCCTGCATCTTCTTCAGAGGTGATAAGCACGTTGCAATATTGTAATAAGTCTCTGTGTGGGTGAGCCACAAATGAGGTGGCAGTTTTTTGTCATAGTAGTAGGAGTTCAGAGAACAGCTTTTTGTCGTGCATCAAGATTTATCCATGTTCCAGCATAACCTGTCAGGGCTGACTGCAGATAGCCAGTCCTGTTTGAAAATGCAACTTTACTGTGCAGTTAGAATTTGGATTTTATCGCAAATGTGAGACCTACAGAAATTCTGGTTTGCATTTTGTGGTATGTACTTAGCCTTGGTCTTTTCTTGTCTGAGATAAAATGTTCTCTACTGCTTGTGGCAAAAGGTTGGACTTGGCAGAAGGCTTCAGAGGAAAGCCCAGGTGATAATAACTAGCTGCAGATAGGCAGCTTGGCTATTTTAAGATGAGGGCTCCTGGCAGAGAAGAAATCTGAACCATGGGCCTGGCTAATTGTCCTGCTTGGCCTGATCACTTGAATAATCATGTGATTGTAATGACATTTGCTTAGTAACTCAGATCATTCTCCTTTGTTGCTCTAAACTGTTGGGGAAGCAACCTGGATGAGAATGCCTTTGCATCAAATGCATGTCACCTTGGACATGCCAGGGAAATCTTTTGGCCAGCCACATGGTCACTGGCTCTCCTTGCCTTTTAATAGCAATATTACCGTCTACATCCGTGGGCTTTGTTTGTGCTTGTTTAAGATGAAACAAGCAGAGTTCGCACCTCAACCCCCTGGAAAATACATCCTTAGCTAAGGCTTGAGATGAATATGATCAGAGTGGTTGGCAAGAGTTGCTTATTGCATAGTAACTGACATGCAGCTTTGAAAAAACTTTTTTTCCTTGACTTCATACAGCAGGGTGGGCAGTTTGCCTTCAAAATCTATATTCCTAACTTTGTGTTGTGCCAGTATAGATGGCTGTTTGGTCCAGCTAAAGTGGAATGTGGCTGCACTTCTGCCTGCGGCTGTATCTCCCGGGTGCACTGTATCTCACAGCAGGGGGCAGCACACTTCAGTTGTGTGAACAAATGCTGCCCAAGGTCTCCTGGGAAATGACCTCCCGGATTTATGCAGAAACGTGTCTAGTCCAGGCAGTGTGGAGTGACTGGCTGCGCTGGTGTGACTAACGCATCTCTGAAGTGATCTAAGAGTATGGGAGAACCTGATATGGATCTTAATCAAATATGTCTGTTTCTTTGGTGTTGCCACAAATATTCCTTTCAAGGCTGTTGAGTTAAAGCTGCTCTTAACAAAACCTAGTTTACCTAGAGTAACTTACCTAGTACAGTTCCAGATTCACCAAAGATTAGGCTGCTCCATTCCCATATGTCCCATTCCATCCCTTTGTCTTGCATTTTGAACCTGGAGTTGCTTTCTTCCTATTTTCTCTCTGTCACTATGCTTCTCTTTGTCCGATGTTCTGCTGCCTGGAAGCCTCTGTCTGCTTGCCGCTTTCTTCTGTGTTTGACTCTGTAGCTGCTTTTCCTGCTGCTGGCTGTGCCTGGGCTATACTGTCCAGCTGCGAGAGCTGCCCAGGCCTTCCCTTCTGCAGGTCCCTTGTAAAGGTTTGTGCCTTTACGCTGGCACCCTGCTTGCTGTTTGCTCTCCATATTCACATGTCAGTGCAAGCCTCAATGGGAAGACATTCAAGAAAGCTGAGCTTACAATAAGGTTTGCTTCCTGCTGTAATTTTCCTTTCCCTTCCTTTTGTTTATTGGTCTTCCTTCAATTGAGATCAGCTTAGATGGCAAAGCACAATAATACGCAGGCTACAGCAAGGAACTCTCAGCAGAAGGGAAGCTGTTCTTGGAGATAATTTCTGTTTTTAGGCTGCCTGTGTTATTAATATACTGCTGTCCTGGGATCTGTACATAAGCAGAAATTCAGACACCTGATACTTGCCAAACATACTTTCCGTAGCAAGTGGGCAGACGTGCTGTGTCATGAATTATGTCTTAGTCCTTGCACTGATTTTTATTTCTCAGCTCTCCAGTCGTTTTTTCATTCATCTGGGACAAACAAACCTCCTGGCCACTGTTTTTAGGGCAGGCTGTGAGCTGTTTTTACTGGGACACTAGGTGTGCTGGGGCTTTGGTTTCAAGGCATGACTTGCCTTTCCGTAATAAGTGACTGGAACTGGTTCACTGAATAACTATGTATGTAGGACTGTTTTCAAGCCTCAGGCATGCTTAGGTACCAGCACAGTCTCAATTTACGCTCATTTATTCTGATTTCTCTCTTTTGCAGGAGTGGGAGTGGGCTAAGGTGTGCTCAGCATTTCCTGGTATGTGAAGTACTGGAGGTAAAAGGGACAGGGGGAAGAAGAATTGGCTGCAAAATAGAGGGGGAAAAGGAATGATGAAGCAAATGCTCATCTCTAGAGAAACACGTTGGTGAATTTGGCAGTGTTCAACTGCTCAAAAGATGCAGTTGGATGTTTTTTTTTTATTTGTTTTGCCAGTTAGATGTGCTGTGGGATGCCTAGGCTGTACAGTGCATCTGGAGTATGCTGCAAACCATGGCACAAGTGCTAGTGCTTGCTCATGAGCCCTGAGTGGAGGAGGAGAGCAGGCTGGGCAAGTGACACATGCTCTTGCCAGTAACTGGCCTGTTTGCTTGCATACCCAGCTTTTAAAATGGCTGCAGCCACGAGTAATGAGGCTAAAGCTTGTCTGCAATTAGCCCATGGCGCAAGAGAGGATTTGTATGTGGCTCTGAGGGGTGACATCTTCTCAAAGTAAAGCACCAGCAAGGCTGAGGATAGCTCTAGCAAATTCCTCCCTTCCAAGTGCTGGGATGTTGGGTGCTCACTTTGCCTGTGTGGTACAGTCAGCCAGGGTAGAGCTGTGATTTGTGAGGTGCTCTACACATCCTTGCTCTGGTCAGGGTGTTGCAGGTGGAAGCCAGGCAAGTGGGTAATAAGTATGGCAGATGTGATCTCCATTAGGTGTTTTCCAGGAATACTCATGAGTCTTTCTCTTGGACCAGACTCCTTCATTGCCCAATATGCTGTTCAAACACCTCCTGCTTTCCAGAGTTTACAATCTAGAAACATTCCTCTCCAGGCAGCAGTAATCTGTACCACCTTGGCCAGAGATACACAGGGGACCACCCCAGAACAGAGAGAGTGGGGAAGGCCGTTCAGCGTGTCAGCCTGCTGCCTGGCACCACTAATCCAGGCACATCACTCCTTGCACAAGGCTGGCAGCTGTCAAACCAAGCCAGGGAAATGGTTAACTGCATGAGTGAGAATTGCTAAAGGGAAACATTTTCTCATGCAGGGTGCAGCAAGGCCTCTCATCACTTCTCCTACCCAGCATTAATTAAGCCTATGGCAGGGACAGAGATTCTGGCTGCCCTGGGAGGCTTGGACTGCATACCTGAGTGAGTGTGGCAGGTGACTGTGGATCTCCTGTGCTGGGAAAGGATAAGCTGCAGAGAAGCTCCTATGTAAGTCTTGACTCTGATCAGGGATGCAAATCCTGGTTTATAATTGTCTTCAAATGTGGTATTGAAGAGAGGAGGCAGGATTCTGAAGATGAATGCTATAGTACTGTGAGACAAGTGAGGTAGGTGTCTGCAGTGAGCCGTAGGCACTGGGGTCATCTCATTTCTGTGGCTAGGTGTTTGACCCTGCACTTGACCCATCATGTGCAGTCTAGGCCCTGGCGTGGATCTGAAACTTGTTTAAAGAGAACAAGCAAAACTGGTTTTTAAGATAGTGATCCTGGAAAGCCCAGTTTTTTTTTTTGTGTGTGTTTTTCCAACACTAAGATGAAAGCTTGGTAAGCAGGCACAGACCTGGAAATTGTGCTACTTGCTTCACAGTGTCACCGTGCACTGTGCACAGTCCACAGCTCCACTGCTGCCAGTTTCCTGCAAGTGCTTGCACAAACCCCCAGGTTGGTTGTATTTTTTTTTTTTTTTTAAAACAAGCAGGGAAGTAGAGCTAATTCTATCATGGTGGCTTCACAAGGCTGGAAGCATTGCTCCATTTTGAGAGTGCAGGCAGTACCTCACTTGCTGGGTGTACTCAGAAACACTGAATCCAGCATGCCTGGCAGAAGGCAGTGGTGTGCTGGAGAGCAAGCAGGGGTTTGTGCCGGCCATGACGCAGCTGCTTTTTCACCTGCAGCATTTTTAGTTTTGTTGATGTGAGAAGTGGAGAATATCCAATGTGACCTTCAGGTGCCAGGCTGCGTTTGCAGGTCTGCCTGTTGGAAGGACTGCATTCAACTTACTGGAAGTCATGGTCAGAGGAAATGTAAGACAAATCCATATGGCTTTTCCCTCAGGATCCCACACGAACACATGATGGTTATGATTTATTAGCTGGGCAATGTTTAAAGTGCATTCTATTGTATCCTGAAAACCAAGCCCCAGGGCTGGAGCTGCTGGGGCTGCCAGAGCTTTGTGACTGGGCTGGCAGGAGCTATCCAAGTGTAAAGCATGACTTTCAGCGGCAATATGGATGCTCCTGTGGCAAACCTGTCTGTTGATGTATTGTCAATGCAGCCTCATCAGATGAATCACAGCCCAAGATTTTCTCCTGAGAAGTACTAGCTCAGCCTTTTTTCCTCATCAGTTCATAATTTTGCAGATGAAATCTTGCTGTGTTAATACGTAGTATAGGTTCCATTAATCAGTTGTTAATCATTTGAAGCTGGTGATTTGACAGTTGGGTTTGAATAGGCTGCAGTGTATGTTTGCTGTCTTGCCATTTAATGTCATCCCTTCCAGTGCATTTTGTAAGAGCTTCCATTAATTTCAGTAGAAATCTGCATCTGGGGTGAAGAGTGACCTAATCTTTAAAAGCATCTTAATCCACTTAGATGCTCTTGTGAAGCTCAGCATTTTTTCCTTGTCAGGAGCAGACTGCATTCCTAACCTTCATGTGTCACTTTCCAGTTGGCTTAATATTTGGGTAAGAATAAAAAGGAAATTCTTTTGAAAGATTTAAAGAATTCATGCTGCTAAGGTATGTACATGTGTGATGTGCAAATATAAAAAAAAGAAGATATGAGCATAATTTTAAGTGTTTGGGTGGTGGAAAAAGGATAAAATAGCACCAGCAGATTACTATAGAGAACAAGCACAGGAAGAAGTAAATCCATTTGAAAGGGTGTAAACGGGGAATTATGAGGGAAGAGGAAATGGGGCTGAAATGTTGTT
The DNA here is from genome assembly GCA_032466535.1 of Forpus xanthops. NCBI lineage: Eukaryota > Metazoa > Chordata > Aves > Psittaciformes > Psittacidae > Forpus > Forpus xanthops. The sequence goes on from JASSUY010004865.1 coordinate 21,880, forward strand.
TAATGTAAACTTAAGTGCAAGACAATAATAGGACTCCTGTTTGACCTGCAAATGTCTCTTCACAGGGGCCTGAGGGTAGCCAGGGAAAATGTGGTCTCTGATGTCAGTACAAGACCTAGTTTCTTGTGCCTTGTTAAAACTAGAGATCTTCTAGGCTTGGCTCAGGAAGGGTGGAAAGCCATTGCCAGCAGCCTGTGTTTGGTTTTTGGGGGTTTCAGCTCAGACACTGGTAATGAAACAAAGTGCACCACAATTAACACTAATTGGTACCTTCCTTGACATTTTGGCTGGGTAGAGTGTACTCCCTGGAGGCAGTCACTCCAGGTCAGAGGAGGAGGCCCATGGGGATGTTGCACTGCTCACAGGAGCTTCGTGACAATGGGAAATCTTGAATCGAATCCAGTTCACACTGCATGAGGACTACCTGCTTTGTATGTGGTGTTTCTCGTTGGGTGGCCAGATTTCTGTGAAAAGTGAACACATGCAGACGTGCCCATGTGCACACGCTGAGCCTTGAAGCCATTTACTCACTGCCCTTCAATCAAAACCTTCTGCTCTCACATTTTGTTTTCTGTTTGGTGACTGAAGCGAAGCTTCATGTGCCTTCACGTGGGAGCTAAGTGGGTCAGCGGGCTGCTTTGTTTGAGCAGCTCTCATGTGGAAAAAGCCCACTGCGAAATGCTGAGACTTGGCATGAAAGTGCCAATTAAAGATAGCAGTGCAGGAACATATTGTCTGAGTTGAGAGTGCTTGAATCAGGCTGTGACAACTGTCATGTGCAAAGGAAAGAATGAAGAATTATCAAGGTCAATGTTGAGCTGAAGTAGCTAGTGCTTTCTGTGTTTCAAGTGTTCTCACACAGGATGGACAAAGAGGTTGTTCCCTGTTTCACAGGTAGGATAAGTAAGCGGTAGAGGAGGTGAGTCCATGCCAGTGTGGGATCGATGGCTCTCAGAAGCTAGGTACTTGGGCTTTACCCATGCTGTGAACAGCCCATGCTGTTTGTGTCAGCAGCAGTCCAGCCTTCTCCTTAGCACTGCACAAGTCTGTTCAGGTGATGTGTGCGGGAAATCTAAGTGCCAGGAGATGGCAAAGGGAGCAACATTGAGTTGAGCAAAGTTGTTCTTCCCTCTTAGCCGTGCAAGCAGTCATAAAGGAAACACACCTTTCTAAGTTTTCATGGTGCTCAATTAACTCTAGGGAAGCAATTCGGGGACAGCTAGGATATGATGCTGCTATCCCCTGCTGTCATGGGTAGCTACATCATCATCTTGTCATTCATAGACAAATGCATTTCTCCATGGAGCATTTGGCCCTCAGATTCCCAAGCAGACATTCTGCACAAGGGCCCTGAGGAAGGGAGAAGAGCAGGACACTTTGGTAGAGTGGGTATTTCTGCTGAAAGATAGCCTCTCTTCCTCCCAGACTATCCTTCTGCTTCCTACTAGTTTTATTTTATTCATCTGTTTTTGTCTGAAAAATCAGGGTTGCTAAATGACATCTAGAATATCTGTGCATCCCTTTATTTAAAAAGTTTTCTGGCTTTACTTTGCCCTTTGTTGGTGCTTTCTGTGCCCTCACCGATGTCTGTAAGCTGATTTCCTGTTTCTTCTTGCAAATGGACTGTGCTTTGTTTTGCACATGTATAGGTACATGCCTCCAGACCTTTTCAACAAGCAGAGAACAGTGTACTTTGCAGGTGAACTGATTAGAGAGATATGTGCTGCTTCACCAGGAACAATACTGTTCATCTCTCTCAGCAGACAGATGTTCCTACCTCTCTGCTGCACTAGTCTGTGTTGGAGATCCACGTGCGAGGCAAGTAAATAAATGAAGATCTTTCAGAAGTGAGAGCACAGTAAGAAGCACCTTTATTTAGGTATATTATTTATAAGGGTATTGCAAAATGTTTGCTGTTATACCACTGGAGGTGAAGTCCTTGTCCAGGAGTTGTGTGATGGTAGCAGCTCCTCTAGCAGTTATTGCTCTCTTCTTCATTTAGAGAGTCTTTCTGCACCCCAAGACTGGTTACAAGTAGCACAGTCATTACCTAACTGACTTCAGAGCAGCTGGAATATCCATGCAGACTGCATTCCATATGGCAACTGATCTGGTTGCCCTTGGGGTACCTTGACCTGCCTTCAATGGTGGGCTTCCACTGAGAACTGTCACAGGCAATGTATACAAAGGTCTGCCATAGATGGTGTTAGAACTAATGCAGATTGACGTCCCTGTGAAAGCTGGTGGACTGCACAGTATAACCAAGAGCATCCTCTGAGATGCTCCAAGACTCTTACAAATAAAATATCCATGAAAAGGCAGTGTTTTGTTAAAGAAAGCAGGATGAAGTAAGTGTGCAATATAGTGGGTGATGCAGAGCAATATTATATGCACTAGCAATTAATTTTAAGAAACTTAAAGGGCAAGGGTCAGAAGAGTGCCTTCACTGCCTACTTTTAAGTACTTAAGACCACTGCATCTCTTAGTATTTCTATATGAAGCTTTAGACTCCCAGTGACCCTCAAATCGCCAGAAGTAAGAATCTATGTAAAAAAAGGGCAATTACATCAGAAGGCAGTATTGAGAGATTTCCATCTTTTTTGTAACACTGTAAAGAATGAATTCACAGCAAATGTGTAATACACAGTTACTGGCTTCTTACTAAAGCTAAATAATATTGCTTCTCCTAATTCAACTAACTTAGAACTATTTGTTCCATTTTTATCTCATTTTCTTGCTGAAAATGGAATATGATGGTATTTGAGGTAGCACCAAGAAAACTATTTAGATTATTTGAGCAAACTTTTCCTGTAGTCCTAATGGATTCAGCTGAAGTGGGATAACTGGTTCTTTATTAATGCACTGATGATCCTACCTAGTCATCAGCTGCTGTTGGGAGACTGCAAAACAAGAGAAGGGTGAATGAATGGAGTCCTGGTTGCAGAACTGCCTAGCTTGGGAGGGAGAACAGTCTGCACAGGAGCTGTCCCTCCTTTTAGCGCACAGGAATAATAGCGTGGGGACGGGAAAGCCAGACCCAGTGAAGCTGAGCTGTTGTGTCTCTGCTGTGGGTAGTACTTAGCCACTAAGAGCTCTCAGGAGTCCTCTGAGGTGAGAACCATGATAACTTCTAAAGCTGTTTTGTAATTGTCTACTTTCAGTTTACAGATGGCTGCCATCCTTTTAAGCATTCATATTCCCAGCTTTCTCTTGGCATCTGTACAGCCTGTTCCACTTTCTAGGTTCAACCTATGTGGATTCCTTCATGCAAAGGAGCAATTAGGTGTTGCTCTGAAAGCTGATGGTGGAAAAGAACAAATCAGCAAATTCAGTATTCTTTGAAGGAGGCTTGCCAAAGCCATTCCTATGCCAAAACCATGAGCCATGAAGAAGGGCATTAATATTTCAAGAAAGTATGACTAAAAAGGAGCCATTTCTTCCACATTCAGTTCTTGCGTATGAACAGTTTTGATGGGTTAGGCTATATGCTTGTTGCAAACTGCAATGTTACACCACCTTATGAAGGTCAATGGCTGCCTCCAGCACAAAGGAAGGACACGGCTGCGGGTGTCTGAGGTGAAATAAAGGCTCTCTACAACCAACACAAGAAGCAGTCACAAGCGAGGATGGTCAAAGAGGCTTTAGTAAAGAGCCTATGCACAGGGAGTTCGTTTCTTATTTTCACCTCAGTCATAGAGTTAGGAGTGCTGCAACTATTCCATGTAGTAGAAAGATGCTTTTAAATGCAGCTTTTAAATTAAGACTGCACAGTTTCCCTCAATAGGAAATCGTAAAAGGGCTGTGCACTGACATGCAGCTCTAAGCTTCTTTCCACGCGGCAACACTCGGCCCCAAAGGTCTCCTTGCCCAGCATCAGGAATCGCTCTCACAACATTCAAGCTTTTCATACACTGAGCGCCAGTGCTGTGCCCCCTGAAGCCTTCCTTGGAGGCTAATCCGGCAGGACTGGGTTTCGAACCTCTGCTTGCCTCCAGCCCAGTCAATTCAATGGCTCCCGCCGCGCCGCCATTAGCGTCGCCATGACAACCGAGCCCGCCCCTAACGGCCGCGGAGGGCGCGGCGGGAAGGTACAGCCCCGGCGCATGCGCAGCGCGTCCGCTGACCTCACCGCCGCCTAGCCGGGGGGCTTCCACCACCTACCATAGAGGCCCGCGGGAGGCGCGTCCTCTCTAGCCTCGCGTCTCACTCGATGGTGAGTGCCGGGGGAGTGGGGTGGGGTGGGGTGTAGGCGGCTGATGCGCGCATGCGTGCTGCGGGCCCAGGAGGCTGCTAGAGGTGCAGGGTGGTGCCGCGCAGGCGCGCTGGCTCCCATTCTTCCCGTGGCAGCGGGGCGGGCGCAGCCATGCAGCGCAGCGGGCGCCGCCGCCGGCACTGAGCGCCGTCCGGCCCCCG
>JASSUY010004865.1:26392-54034 GCA_032466535.1 Forpus xanthops
CCGACGCCGTCCCGCCAGCGGCACCGGGCGGGAGCGCAGCCCGGGGTCGCCCGGCGTTGTGGCTTGTTGGATGGGAGGGGGACATCTGGCGGCCTAACGGCCGCGGCGGGAGCGGGAGAGTGCGGGGCTGCCGAGGCCTAACGGCTGTCGCGGAGGCACCCCTCGACCTCCCCTTCCCTGGGGTCTGCCGGCCCTGGCTGCCTCCGGGCCAGCAGTGGAGCGGGCCTGTCGGCGGGCAGGGCTTGGAGCCGCCGAGTAGCGGCCGTGCGGGGGGAGCAAGAGCCCTGCGGGGACAGTCCTGCGGCGGTGCTCGGCCCACGGGGCAGAAGCCTCCGGTGAGGGTCTCCGGTAGCACAAACCCTTGCTTAGGAAAGGGAGGCGGAGTGCAGGCACCTTGTGCTCCCTCGGCAGTGGGGGATTGTGGTAACGCTTGGAGGCTGCTGTATTTTTAAAACCGTCTTGTGATTTGGGTGGATTCAGCTCTTGGATTTGGCTCTTTTGTGCACATGTCGTGCTTTGCTTCTTTTATTTCTATCAAAATTTTGAATGCAAGTGAGATGAGGACTCGGAGTTTGTGCCTGTATGGAGAGGTGGATTCATCATTAGACAAATACAGCAAAAATGCTTCAGAGAGGTGCTCAGTCTTAGTAAATAGAATGTAGTTACTTGTCAGTGTGTTCTTACGGGCTTGTCTGGGCTATGATGAAGGTGTTTTCAATGCATATCTTCAGATATCTGTAAGGAAGGGAAAAGCTGCCCCTTCCCCACCCCCCTGCAAGCCTGTTGAGAAAAGGGTGGTAAGCTGAGGCAGGATGACGAGCACAGAGGTGTATGAGGATTCTGTGGTAGAGTAGAGCAGAGGTTTCCCAGATGTGGGGGTTGTTCTGATCAGTCGATTTCCCTGTCTGTTGCAGACTTACTTCATAAGTCAACGTTTAGCAAAGAAGCATGTGCTGAGCCACTGTTGATAGGGCAGAGAAGTGATCTCCATCCCAATGCTTGTGCCAGCGTCTCAGGCAAATCCGTTGGAGTCCATTTTGCTGCTGAGTAGTGCAGACCATTTCTCTGCATCTTTTGGGCAGTTACATCTCTGTTGTGTGCTTCTCTTGATGCTGCCTGAGTGCTATTGAAGACAAGCTGAAGTATTGTCACTTGATACCTGATGTCACAAATAAACCATTTAGTTCAGTAGTTCTCAAATAAGATCTTGCAGGAGTATTGGAAATGCAAGTGTATGCATCTGTGTGGGATTCTGAACTGGATTTAAAAGAGGTTTGCAGCTGAATATATCTGAGAAGTTCTAATAGTGGTGAGCTTTTGTTAGAGCAAAGTACTACACCAACTGCAGGATGGAACCATAGTACTACCATATTTAAGGTCTTCCTTATCATGGCAGCGTAGCTTTCTGCAAGGAACAAGGGTTTATGCTGCAGTCCTGGATTTGGCAAAGTTCAGCTTTTGCTTGTTTTCTCTGTTGAACCTAATCAGCAGGACTGAAGCCTGGAAGTTATAAGAAGGACAAGGTGATGACTATGTCACTATGGGTGATCCTTTCTCTATTTCACAGTCACACTTGCTACATTAAAAAAAAATTGCTGCCCATGTAAGTGTTTTTTTTTTTTTTTTTTCCATTCTGATGCCAGCAGCATTCCTGTGAAGTCCTTGAAATTGATCAGACAGCTTCAGAAGTTTGTTTAAAGAAGAAAAATGCCATGAAGCTAAGCACTTTGGCCTTGCTTCTCTTGTCTGATAATGTACAGTGCTAAAAGTGAGACAGCAGCATGCCTGTGTGATGGAGTTGTTTCTCTCGTTCATGCGAAAATCCCTAGAGGGACAATTGCAGAGGGAGCCAGTGATCGAATGAGCTAGTTCTTCTGTCATGTTTCAAGTTCTGTAGGAATCTTAAATCTGAGATATAGCTTAAGTGTTAGGAAAAGCAGATACTTAAACAGCAAAAAAATCAAACTGAGATGATTTATCTGTGTCTCATGTATATTGGTCAGTCCTTCCCTAGGCATTGGGCAATTTGGTCAGGGCTCTTGGTTGAGCTCACAGCAAAATTGTCCATTTCTGTAGTGATTTTCAACATGAGGAGTTGGATCTTACCCTCAACAACCTCTGTGTTGGGGGCAGATCATGCTGTGTTATGAGAAGTGTGAAAGACCCTGGACGGAGTGGAGCCATTCAGATGAATAAAGCGTTGACCTCCCCATTTTAACATACATGCAGATTTTTGTGAGAGTAGTGTGGCTTTGAAGCTTGTGAACTGCCATTACAGGTCCCATTCTGGCCTCAGATGACTTTTGATCAGTCTCATGTGTCACCCTGAGTCTCTCATTATCTCAGGCCTTGCCTAGACTAGGGCTGGAAATCTTGTTGGTATGGCTCTGGATGGGATTTGCTGGTGTTGACTTCTTTGCTGGCAGTTGTAATTGAAGCTACCTCCTGGATTCTGACAGCACCAGCATACCTTCCAACAGCGCTTGCCAATGCATGGAAAATAATGCTGGCAAGTATAGAAAGGCTTCTCAGCTGAGTGAATAAAATGGAGTGTTTTTATCCATTAATTTCTTCAGACTGGGACTAGTAAATTGTATGCAGTCAAACTGTGAGGAAAGGGGTTTGCTTCCTTCTCTCATAAAGGGTTAATGTTTTTGGCAATCCTGTGCAGAGCAGTCTTAGTTTTATCCCACTGTTTAATGGCATACACTTCATTCTGCTCTTTGCTCAGATTCTTCGTTTTCATCAACCTGTGCAGCGTTGAAGTTTGCATTGTGTGTTTCTTGGAGCACACTCAGTCCTTTGGGTATTTTCTACTGGACCAACTTGTTATCTGTCCTTAGAGTAGCTTGAAAACCTAATGTGAGCTAGTTAAGAGCTTTGCACAGCAGGATGCCAAAGAGCACAAAACCACGCAAGTTCCTTGGCATTCTGCACTGCACTAGTGTCTAGCTCTGTCATGAACGTGAGAGATCACTTTCTCTTCTTTTTGGCAGCACTAGCATTCTTGCACACACACAAAAAAAAATCCATCTCAGCCCCAAAAAAACCCTGAACAATCAAAATCCAAACAATCTGGATGGTGTCATAATTATTCAAGTTAGAGGAGGGCAGCAAATGGATTTTGTGGTCTGAGAGGCTGCAGGTGTTCTCCAGGAATTTTGGTCTCAATTCATCCCTGCTGTTTGAGTTCATCTGGTTTCCTTTTCTGTCTTTTAATCAAATCTGTGCATGTTTTGCTCTGCAGGAAGGGAGATGCCCATTCTGCGTCTAGAAGCAGTTTGCCAAGTAGGAACAGCAACACTAATTGTTAGAAAGGCGTCATCATCATTATTTTACTGGAAGTGATTGTGTAGATTTAAAAATCTCTAATTTGCTTCTCCCGCCAGCAAAAATAGCAGGCTAAACAGTCTAACCAGGCCAGTCGCTAGTGCAGCATTTCTGTGTTCCAGGTTTAAGCTGGCACCCTCTCTTTACACTTGTGAATGCTTTAGATTCCCAGATAACTCAAAAAGTCAGGCTGAGCTGACAGTTATTTGCTGAGGCAAAGATCTGAACAAAATTAAGTCAGATTCTGACTTATGTTTCAGAGAGATGCTGGGTAGGAGGAAAGAATCCCAGGTATGTCACTCTGCCTGTGACATTACAGGTGATTTCTTAGTCCAGCAGTCTCTTAACTGTCACTAGAGTTCAGCTCAGTTCATGGTATTGTCAAACAAGCCCCCCTTCTGCTCTTTGTTGTCTAGTGCTCTCTGCACCACTATTTTATAAGTCTGAAGTGTAGTGATGGCTTTCTGTAGCCTCTTGCTGACTGTGTTGGGGAATTTTTTTTGTTTGTTTTTGGCTGTCTGCTTATGTGCTGTTGCAAATACCAAGCTGAATGGAATCTGGTTATGCCTGAGCATAGAGGGTAGCCCTCCTTCCCTGACTGGAGCTGAACTAGTCCTAGGTGCTGGTTTCCGCTGGCACCAGTAAGCAGCTGCATTCTTTGGCTAACAATTTACATGTGGGCTGACAGTCCTGGAGAACAGGGGTAAAAGAACCTCGTTTCATCAGACAAGCTTGTGTTTAGAGTCATGGGAGAAGAGATGGACATTATCTGTGAAGCCTGGAGGGAGACCAAGAAAATGCTTTTTCTGAACCTATTGACTTGCAAACTCCTGCTGTTTCATCTCATAGCTAGTTTGTTACAGGCTCCTACCAGAGTTCCTGTCTGATTCAAGTTTTGGACATCTGATTGGTTTTCAGATCAGCAGCATCTTGACATGACTTGTCGGAAGTGTGTGTGTAAGTCATTGTCTTAGAATTGGTGGTGGCTTTGTCTGTGGTTATAGTAGCTGCTAGCCTGCCCAAGGTTGTTCTGTGAATGAACTTACTTGAGGTGTAGACTGCATGGAGTATTTTTTCCCCTTCTACACCACACTCATTTTGTTAAGAATGTCTAAAATAGACATGCATGTTTTGAGAAAACAATGTAGTATGCAGAGAGAAGAGATCTTACTGAAAGGCAACTAGTTGGATACTCAGTATCCCTTGAGGGCTGGTACCTGAGGTATGATTATTTTTTTTATTCCAGTCTGTCATTTTACTACTAGCACTTGTCTCTTAAGTACTTCCTTCCAGGGTACTTCTGGCTTGGACTTGTATACAAGAACTTACCTACTTTCTCTGTGTCATACATCAGTAGGGGATAACAAGGCCCTGAAAGGTTGGCTGGGTAAAGAATTTATATCAAACCCACTGATCTCTTTAGAACTAGGTTATCCTGAACTTGTAACGGATGTGGTGTTACGGGGTTTTTTCTTTCCCTAGGGTTTTGCCTTGCTTTGAGTTCCCACTGCCACTGGAGACTTGCTTTGCAGTGGCTCTGGGAAAGGAGCTGAATTTCTACCTTATTCTTTGCTATAAATTAGAAGTTCTTGTTCTCACACCATTTGTGACTGATGAACATTAAGAGGTGCTTACCATCTTCAGGAATGGCGAAACTAGTGATCTTAGCCTAAGGAACTTCATCTATAGTGACACAAATAGAGATGACAAGATTCATATGTGTGCTGTGAAGCCACTCGTCCCGCTAGCAACCTGGCGAATGATGGGCCTCCCTGCTCTAACTCAGTGTTCTACTTCCAAACCTTGCTAAGCATTACCCACATGAAGCTACAGATGAAAGTCTCTTCCTTTTCTTCCTAGGTATTTCTGGATGATACAGTTTTGCTGCTGGTTTGTGCAGTAGAGTGGTTAGGACATGAATCTAGAGAGTTGTCCTGCACTCATAGGTGCAGTATGAAGGTGGCTGGACACCATCTCTGTCTGGAATGTATCACCACAGCCTCTTGGGGAGCCTTGTGCACCCTTGTGTCTGGCACCTTGCAGAGCTGGAAGCTGGAGAGAGCCAGTGCTGTAATGGTTTGTTGGCCAGGGCCCGACAGGTGTCAGAGGTGTAGTCTGCAGGCTCTATGGTAAGGTTAGATCTCTAAAATGAGGGAAAGTAGGGATATTTTTGTCCGCACAAACCCACCACTTAGGTACTATTCATGTAGTAAAGTGTCTTGAGGGTAGTTTGCTCTGTTTCCCTCACCCCAGTCCAGTAGGCCTTAATAAATTGCTCATAGTGTGATACCGTGAAACCATAAACTGAGATCCCTATAGGGGAGTATTCACAGAGCAGCTCCTAAGATGATAGGATTTTGAGCTGTCTCTGCTCAAATAGTTAAAGAGTCTGTGAAGAGCTCATTCTAGACTTGTCCTTGATTTCACACAAAATTAAAGCCAAGAGAGGGATTGTATCAGGAAAACAAAGGATGTTGAAGCTCATCTCATTTTCTGCCCTGCTCTTGAAGGGTTACTACCTCTCTGCAAAGTGTTTCCATTAGAGTAGGGATTGGGGGTCACATTGAGGTGACCTGCAAGTTCTCTTGATTTGCTGCAGCTTTGTTACTGTGGAGATTGTTTTGAAGCTTCATGCCTTGCTGAAGTCAGTAGCTCTGTATGAGGTGTTCAGTTACTGAGGCAGCAGTGTAAAACATTAGTGGAGCATAAAAATTCCTGTTGTTTGAAGCTTATCTCTCATCTTACACAGGGTAGAGCATTGCAGTGTTTACAGCTAGTGTCTGTCCTGAAAGGATTGTGTGTGGGCCAGAAAGCCTTAGTTAGCTTAAGTCCAGGATATCTTTCAGCCGTCTTCATTCTAGAAGCCTACCTCAGTTTTCCTTATGGGAGTGAAGTTGTGCCCTGGTGTAGGTTGGTTACTGTCTGTATTTTAAACATCAGCTCCTTAATAGACTACAAGCAAGTTTGAAGAACAGCTAATACTTCGCAGAGTCCTAGCAAGCCTTCAGCCCGATGTAGTTCTGAGGGGGAACTGCCAGCGACAGTAGGGAGTTCTATGAACTCTTTAGTGTGGCTGGTGCTGTGGGAGAAGCAAGAAACTCTCTGTTCAAGACCTAGTAACACTTCCAGCAAGGAAGCTGCATCTGCATGCGCAGTGCTTTGCATATCGGCGGGGCTGTAGTGGTGAGTACTAGTGATGTGGTGGCTACTCTGGAGACAGTTAAAGTTGCTCTATAGGGGTGTGGAAGGAGTCTGCATGAAGTCATAGATGCTTAGTATGCTGGGATAAGCATGGTGCTCTCCCACCAATTAAAAAAACATGAGTTGTCAGGCTGGAAATTTGAGATACCATCTTTGGATTAGGGGGTGCTGAACTGCAAGGCAACACTATTGATTTTAAATAATCACAGTGATTGTGCAATATACCCAGGCGCTCAAGAAACATTATTGCCTGTTTATGGAGACGGGAGCAAAAGGGAAAGCCCATCTGTCAGGTTTTGGGTGGGTTTTTCCTGCAGACTGCCTAGGCTCCTGAAGAAAGTTGCTTTCTTCTTCAAGTAGGACATGATGTTTTACTTGCCACCTCATTCTCTCAGAGGGTCTGAACAACTAAGAATGCTTTGAGCTTGGAGACTCAGTACAGCTGCTTTATCCACTGCCACTTGCACATCTAGGGAGGAGTAGGTTTGATTGAGTGCTTAACTGTCATGCTTTGTAAAGGCCAGATACAAAAATCCCCTCTGGGCAGGGAATAGCTGTACCAGTTGAAGCAAAAATAGATGAGGAGTGGACAGAGGGCTGAGAGTTTCCACCCTTCCTGCAGAGTTGTAGTTTGACACTGCCTTGGAGATGAGATCTCCAGTCTTACAAGAATGTGATTTCTAGGTGCTGTTCTATTTGCTCTGAGCTTCCTGGCCAGAGGAGTTGGGGAAAGTCAAGGTTCAAGGAGAAGTCTGGTGTAACTTGAACTAATTTTAAAGTGGAGCTGTATGCAGTTAGGTCAGGAGACCTGTGAAGCATGAGTCTTGCTGGTACGAATGTGTTACTGTGTTATTTCTACAAGTGCTGAGTTACAGCTAACAGTGTGCAGAAAAAGAAAAAAAGAAAAAAAAAACAAACACCCCAAACCCAAAAGATACCAAAGTAGTGTTGTAGTATTTACAGGTTAAGCTTACTGGCTGGATGTAGGTAAAGATACCTTCAGGAAGGTGACTGAAAAGGCCCACTTGTTGAGTGGCACTGCCTCTTACTTACAGTGATCATGAGTGGCAGTAATATTTTGACTGTCTCTAAGCTTGTGTCTGGAGTTAGCTGTGTTAGAGCAGTTAGCTGGAGAGGTTGTGGGTTGCACTGGTTTGTTGATAAATGACAGTGAAATGTGGCAAAGATGACAACTCAACCCCATGACTAAAGCAGAAGAGAGTGGGGTGTAATTCTGATAGTTGAATAGCTATGTTGGAAGACCTCCCAAGTATAGACAAGTGCCCAGGAGAGTAGTATTGCATTCTTTCCATGCTTCAGGTTTCCTTCATCACTGCAAGAGGAGGAAGATTTAAAATTTCCAGTGAGGTTATCCTAAGGTAAAGTCTTACTTGAGAATTGCAAATAATGTAGTTTGACTTACTCTTGGATCACTGGGGTTCTAAGCACTGAAAAAAAAAATCCACTGGCTTATATATGCAGTTTAATGTTGCCATAGCATTTTAGGTAACAAGTATTTCCTTATTACTATTTAGACTGATTTATTCTATGTGCTGAGCCAGTTGCTTTGCTGTGAATTGTACCAGCTTTTTATGATGTTATGGCGGTAGTATCTGGGCTGAGTAACTTTGGGCTGTTCATTCTTTGTCCACTTTCTTCTTTAAATCCATCATTTTGAGCTCCAAGCTGGCATTACACTTAAACCCCTCTGTGGCTTTCTGCTGGGTAGCTCTTGATGGAAAATGGAGGTGTTACTGGCAGAGGCTTTGTCTAACCACATAGTCTTAATGGTTTATAAGTGAAAAAGGTAACTTTTTCTTTGCAGTGACAAAGTTGGGGTGGTGGGGAGAATAGATTTTTCTCTTGGATTATCTTGTCTACGTGTTGATGTTACATCAGATGTAGCCTAGCCTGTCTCCCTTAGTGTATGCCATAAGCCTAGTAGGAGGATTGGAGCAACCCCCTGTTTTGGAGCCTGTACTTGCAATCCTTATCAAAACTTTGAGAAGCTCCAAACACCAGGACCTGTGCCACTGAGTTGTTAGTTTTGACATTTACATGACTGTGCTTCTGTGGGAACAGATTATATACTCAGATTCTCAATCCTAAATTGTTTGTTTCTTTTAACATTTGCTGCCCCAAAACTATGGCATTTAGATTCTACAGGAACAGAAGTGGACTACTGGGGCTGAGACTGTGGCTTTGTGTTTTCCAAAGCTTGTTAAAGATGTGGGGAGCATCTGCACAGTTGATCCCAAACTTGATGGGATATAGCAGCCATATGCTTCATTGCCTGGGAGGTTCATTTTTTTTGTCACCTTGCGTCTTGGTTTTTTCAGGTGGCGTTTTTTCCACTTCCTCTTGTGAGGAAGAGGGGGAGTTATCAGACTTCCTAAAGTGTGGAAAAGCTTTTATTTTTTTAACTAAAAATGTGCAACTTAGCCACCTGTTTTCTGGTTAGATGCAAGCCAGCTTGACCCTTTCCTCTTAGCTTACTATTACTTTTTTCTCTAGGATTCAAAGATATTTCTGGCTCTTCTCCCCTGTGTGTATTCGGTGCCATAATGTGTAGTGGATCTTCATTAGACTATTATGTGAATCTGTTCTTCTATAATGCACCATAATTTTTATCCTATGGCTTTGCATGTTTTATAAATGAGGAACTTGGGAAGAAATTTGTTTAAATTAGCTTGCTTAAAAGATTTTGTGTGCTTGAGGGCAGAGACTTACTCTTAAATGAAAGCCACATAGAAGGATTTGAAACTTCGTATGTTCCTTTCTCATGGCGATATGGCCAGTTAATGATTTCTTGAATGTGTTGGGACTTGTCTATGCATTAAGTTAATGAAAAAAGACTATTCTGTAGTAGTGAACAGTCATTAACACCCTCCTGTAATCTGAATTTTCAAGTTAAAGCAAGCTCTACTTTTCCATTTTGAAAGCAGTTAGGGGACTTTTGTCACCATGTTCTATCCAGTTCAACAGAAGAGTCCCCTTTTGAACATGTGTACAGCTTCTGGAGTCCAGAAGCAAACCATGCAGCTAACTTGAAAGGTTTTAGCTAGAGCATGGGAGCTGCTAAGTATCACTTAACCTGCCTCTTCCCCAGTAGCTCCCTGCTAGTGAGGGAGTCAGTGCCATGCAGCCCTACTGTGTGAAAACTCTTCTGTTAGATGCTTAGAAGACTCCTCCTGTGTGTAGTACTGCCTCATATAACTGGAGTGCCTGCAGGAAAGAGCATGACCAGTGGATGATTAGAGGGCAGGAGCCAGTATTCAAAGGTATGGGCAGCAAGGCTCAGGAGAACTGCTGTACTTTTACAACTGCTTGAAGTGGTCCTGGAGTATGGTTGACAATTTTAGAATTTGATGTCAAATCACACTTGAAGTGACTTGAATCAAAATGGTGAGAGTTTGGTATGTTCTTTTGACAGTTCAGGTTGGGGTGGTTGTCACAAGCAGTAAGCTGTCACTGTGCTAAAAAGCCCCAGGTACTGTGTCCTTGCTTACAGCTCCTGCTTTCTTGCTGCTCTGGGGGTGAGGTTTTGCTGGTGAAGAGGGAGTTTAGTCTATAGGCACAAACAATCCCTTCTGGCTTATGGTAAGATTTGCCAGGCAGTTGACTGAGGCGAGTCCCTGGATGTACAGAACCAGTTTTGATTGCTGTCAGCCAGCAGGGATTTGAACTGGTTGCCTGGAACAGAGGGATTCTCTGTAGTGACTCTTCCTGCCTGATGAATAAGCAGTGCAAGCAGTTGGGACATGTCTGTCAGCACTTGCAGGGTAAAGGAAGCTCAAGACCACAAGCTTTTCAGCTGCATGTAGGTGCTCTGCTCAGTGGTGGTAAGATGTTGAAGTTTTAAAGTCTGGCCGAGGAGGAGGGAGGCGAGATTGATCTGAAATTGTCTAGTGTGCAAGGTGTGCTTTCTTTTCCAGGCTTAGGGTTCTTGTGTGCATCTCATCTGCTATCAGATCTGCTTTGTTTTATTAAGACCTTTGTGAAGGCCTTATTTGCTCAAACAGAAGGTATTTAGATTTGCTGCCCCAGTGCTTCCAATTAGTGAGCTTGTGCCTCCAGCTTCCTTCCAGTTGTTTGTTGAACCAGGTGTCTGCTCCACAGCCTCTTTTCTTGCTCTGAGCTTGACCTGCTTTCCTTCTGCTGGTGAAAAAAGTAGGGCAGACTTCTAGCTTTGGGTATTATTGGACAGGAAACAAAATGACACTGGGTTTTTACTACCCCCTCCTAAAAGAGCTAACCTCTGTTGAGGAAGTGCTTCAGGAAGCAGTATTGTGATTCTGGGGGCCCTGGTCTGTGGGAGGGTGAAGGGCAGGCCTGGGGTCTGTTCTCCTGATACCTGGAGAGATTGGTTTGGCTGCAGATGGAGGGACAGGAAAAGAAAACACTGCAGCTGGGTCCCTAATGAAACCCTTGGACAGCATTGTTTTTGGGCTTGAACATAACAAAGCCTCAGGCGCATAGTGTGTAGTTTTTGTTTGTTTGTTTGATTTTTGGTTTTACACAAAAGCTAACAGGTTATTTTGGATATGATGCTGCACCTCTGAATGTCAGCAAAGTTTGACCTGGCGTTGGTTCTCTGCACACCATGGGCGCTGTTGACTGAACCACGTGTAGACTATACCAGTGCTGTTTCCTGGGCACATGTGTTCAGGATATAACAATTCAGTCTGAAAACAGCTTGAGCTGTTAGTTTTTGAAAACTGCTTGTTTTACATTCTCGGAGCCTGGTGTTAGCGCTGTATCTTGGTGGCCAGCTGATGACATTTATTGCTGAAGGCCAACAGTCAAAACAGGATCCAGACCTCTTCCTGCTTTCACTTCTTAAAGTAGATGTATTTTCCTGGTGACCTACTTCAGGATTTTGTCTCCACCCTTGTAGGTAGATGGTGATGGTGACAGTAGCAGTAATATTGGTTACTGATCAGCTGTTGCTTAAGCCCCAGATTTATGGCCTGTCACTAAAACTTCTAGGGAACTGATAGGTAACTGCTGTTTTAAAGAATAGACAAAGATTTTTGTCCTGACCTACCTTGCCTGAATCCTTAAAATAGAACAATGCTGCTCGTATACAGCTTGTCACAGCTTCTCAGCTGTATGTGAATAACCTATTTTGTGACATGCTTTCTATCTTTTTTTGCTCCAGTCTTAATTTAACCTATAATATTGTTCTTCATTTCTTTCAGAATGGACTGCTGAATTGGGAATTATTGCAGACTCAACAGTACAGCACCACTCGTTGTTTCGTCTATTACTAGTTATTTAAATTGGACTTATAATATCCTGCCAGCTGCTGTTCACACACACATGGTGCATTGTTGCCATTCTCAGAATTGCATCTTTGAAACCCAGACCCTTGGTAACCTTCATCGAACAAAGAGACGACCTCCTGTGTACTTTCATAGAGGGATTTTTCAAACCTGCTGCCCTCTAGCTTTCTTGCTGGTGCTGTATTTGTGAGACACTATGGAGCCCACTATGGAGTACTGCTTAGCGCAGGTGCTGCAGAAGGATGTTGGAAAGAGACTTCAGGTTGGCCAGGAATTGATAGATTACTTCTCAGATAAACAGAAGTCATCTGATCTTGAACATGATCAGACTATGCTGGATAAAATGGTTGATGGACTGGCTACGTCTTGGGTCAATTCCAGCAATTATAAGGTAAGACTTGTCAAATAGAATGTGATTACAATTAGACAAGTGTAAAGTGCTGCCTGATCTAAGTGAAAGTTGCATGGTAGACTTCTTAATATACTGTTCCGTAAGCTAATAATTATGCTGAATCAACCATTCTCTGCCCATTTATTGGTAGTTGATAGCCAATATGATATTGAGGACTCAAGGCAGTAAGAATTAAGTAAATGAGGTTTTAATAAGTGGGTTTACAGGTGATGGTTGTACGTTGGTATTCTGGCTTGTGTATCTTATTAGCTGATGGCATACTTTGATCATCCCTTAGTTTGCAATGTTGATGATTTCCTGCCTTATTAAGGAATTTAGTAAAACTGCAAAAAGCATTTATAAACAGCAGGTTTTTTCACTGTCATTAAATCCTGTTGGACTTAAAAGTGCTCTGCACCTCAGCATCCTCAGATTAATTTGAACTCTTGACAGGAATTTTGATTGAGAAGTGGTTGTGAGTTTACAGTGTATTGGTCAATGTGTTCTGCACAGCTGCATTTTCTCTTCGTTTCTGTCAACAAGCAGCTGTGGTAGAAGCCGTTTGGCACACGGGAACAACAAAAACTCAGCAAGCTGCCAAAGCCAATACAGTCTCATTAGAGGATCCATGTTCTTATTCCCCCTTTTCTTGCTAACTGGCACTCTTGCAGACTTCCATGATTCTCCGTAGAATGGTAACCCAAGACCAGTAAATTTGAAATTGTTGAGAAATGTGCTGTTTGCCTGTATTTTATGATGTGGATTGCAGAGCTACTCAGTACTTTGTAATTTTAGCGTTGTACTTAGTTTGCAGAATTTCTTTCTGGATAACTTGTCTCTCCTCTGACCCCCTTTCCCA
The DNA here is from genome assembly GCA_032466535.1 of Forpus xanthops. Taxonomy (NCBI): domain Eukaryota; kingdom Metazoa; phylum Chordata; class Aves; order Psittaciformes; family Psittacidae; genus Forpus; species Forpus xanthops. The sequence continues at coordinate 39,459 of JASSUY010004865.1, forward strand.
GTCTTTTGTCTGTTGAACTACACACTTAATGTTCACTGTGGTATTCACTCTGGTAACAAACTGGTGGCACTTCTGTACTGCAGTGATTCTGTTCCATAACTGAAGCTGCTGAGCTGGCTGTTATTAATGTGAATGTTCTATAGATAGCATTTGCCATGTTTAATAAGTTCTAGTAAGCATAATGGAGACACAGCTTAGATGTCTGGAGGGTGTTTTCTCAGTGAATGAGTGTAACGGAGGATGTGAAATCTTTGAGTAGAGCAAGCTGATTATCTGGAGGTTAGTGATGTGGTGAGGTCTGCTTACATTATCTAGCCAAAGCTTAGTGTATCATCTGTCAATCTTTTGCTTTAGTGATAGTGCCTGCATCTGCATTATTGTTGGCTTTCTTCTTAACTGCTTATGAGATAGGGATTCAGGAGCTCAGCTCTGGTGTGAGGGAGAACGGAGTATCTGGTGTCATCTGATCCAGTTCATGGGTTAATTTAACAACTATGAGAGTGAAAGGCCAAGCATCCATGCCCTAGAATAGCCATCTGGAGAGCTAAACTAAAGTTGTTTGGTTCCAGTTGAAAAAGTGATTATATTTGCAGTCTTATTTCTCTGCTCACCTCACTCCATTTGAAAAGCTTCATCCTAAAACAAAGATTGAGATCGTCTGCGCAATGTGAAATTTCCTAACTCTACAGTCATAAAGTATATGCTCTCAGGATTAGACTGGATTTAGATAACAGACTCGTTATCTTGGGACAGCATCAAGTTGATTCATGGCTCCTGCCTGTCTAGGACTCTTCTAACTAAGCACTTATGCTTATATGTTGTCACTGAGGAAGCATCAGTGAATCAAGGAGCAGTGATATCTCTTGAGGCAATCCATTTTCTATTAAAAGGAGCCTCAACTGATGATGAAATTACTCTGTCTTTACAGGGAGGGCTTAAGCTGTCTCCCTCACTGGCATACAAGTCTGAGCTATGTAAGTCGTGACCATCACGGACATTTTTAGGCTTTGGTGGGTTTTGTACATAATTTCTTATTTTAACCCTACGCTATTTTATGAAGTCTTTGCCCTCAGCCCTGGAAATGCAGACTATTTCCTCTTTCAAGCGATGAAGCAAAAAAGCAATGATGGAGGGGGAAGAAGTGCTTCTCTTTCCTTGTTGCTGTCCAAGTCTGCAAAAGCATAGTGTTTGAAACTGTGAGACCTGATGTACTTCTCACAGCACTTGGTGCTCCAAAACTTCTCTAAGAAATGGTTTTGTGACCTGGTCACTGACCTCTGCTTTTGTAACAGGCAGCTGACTTAGAAGAAGAAGGCAGAGGATGTTTTTCAAGTCAAGGAAACATAAAGGTTGCTGTATGGAGCAAGGGACTGAGGTCCAGCGCAAGGCCATCTGCGTATCTGTGCTTGCTGGGAGCAGGCTTGAACTGCACCCAACAGGCAGTGGTCTGGCCTGTGGTTTGCCAGCAGTACTTATAGGTGGGTGGAAGACAGAAGAACGCTGCAGAGAGAAAAATTAATTTTCTGAGTGCTCTTACTCCTCTCTGAAGCTCAGTTACTTGGCACAGCCAGCCTATGTTTGCATGGGCACTAGGGGTTGTGGGGTATACTAGTAAGATTGGGCTGAGGAAGGTATTAGAGGATGCTGCAGACCAAATAGGAATCCTGCCTCTTCCATTTCTTCGTGTGCTTTGTTTGGTCTCTGCTGTTTCAGGATGGTGATTCTACTTGACTCCATTTCTTCCTCTGCTAAGCTTTGCCTTGCACTGAGCTGTTTCCCTTGATACATGAAGAAAAACAGTACAGCAATGTCAGAGGCTTCAACACTTCCTCGCAGCTTGACAATCCTATAGCAGGGGAGCAGTGCTGAAATAGTACTTAGTGAACAGTCTCACTTTGAGCTGCTTGTGGCATTATTTTGTAATGTTAAGTATGCAGGATCTCCTGACTCACTGATGACCAGTGGATCTTTTTATGATGTGCCATCTATTGTTTTTTTTTTTTCATTTTGAGGTGTAGTGTAAAGGAGTATGCCCAGGATCTCAAAGTAGTTGTCTTCCATTCTGATATTCCTAGAGGTTAATTGAGAATGTTTGGTAGTGACCTTCTCTTGCCTGCTTCTCCACGTCAAGTGAGTATTGTACTACTGCACTCACGTAACAGTGGGGATATGAGGTCTCTTGCACCTTTCTTTTCCTTGTGGTGTAGCCTGTTCTGTTGGAGTTGAGGTTTACACTGGAAATAACTGTTGATATTGCTGGTTTGCTTTTGACTAGCAACACCCAAGAGTGAACTCGGAGATTTGGTGGCGACAGCCTTTGAGCAGGTCAGGGTCCATCAAATTGAAGAGATGTTCAAGATGGTTCAAGAGTGAAACTGTGTGGAATTTGCAGTAAGGAACGGGATAAAACTTTTGGTATGCTTTCCTGCATTTGAAAAAGTAGTGATTATTTTTGCTGCTGCACTATTCTTGCTCCACCGGCTGTGCTTGCCAAGGAGTAGCTCACCCTTGTGTGGGATGATCCCTTTGCCCTAGTGCAGTTTGATCTGTGTGAGGTGTGCCCAGCAGCTCCGAGGACTGGGCTTTGCCCATGAAAGAGGAGTTAGGAACTGCTGCAGTCAAAAGACCCACGTGGCTGAGGATGCTTCCACATGGGAAGGCCTTTCTGAGCAAGTGATGCTGTGCTGGCAGACCCAGTCTGTCAGGTTGAGGGTTGTGCGTGCAGGACTTCAGATCAGAGTTGTTTAGCTCCTAGCTGATCTTGTTACTTAGACATTGCGCTCTTTAAAATAAAATGCATTGTGAGATATTGTGGAGAAATTTGTATGGTGAAATATTGCAGGGAAATTTTATTTCCCCTGACAGAACTCCTAACAGTTAGAGACAGCAGCCTTCCATTCTGAATTGTTTCTGGATATCAAGCATGCTTGACTGAGCTGAAGAGAAGTAAAACTTGCATGCATAAATTAGCTGGCTTTTTTAAATTGTGTATTGAATATTTTTTTTTCTTTGCTAATTGAGGGGTAGAACAGATGGTGCAGGCTTAGTTTAAAGTGGCATCCATTAGAGTTACTGATGAATAGTTGTTCATTGTAAGCACACGTTTGTTCTCTATGCCATGTTTATTTTGGTTTAAATTTGGTAGAAGAAATTCTGATTTAAGAAATAATTATCATGCATGAGTGTGGGTTGATATGATAATTTGGTAAATGTATTTCAAGTATTTAATGCACAGGAAGAAAAAAAAAAAAAAAACAGACTTCATCTGGGGAAAAAGACTTGCAAAGGGTTTCCAAGTAGCTGCTGTTACCTGGTGAGCTTTACGTGAGGATCAGTAATATGTACATTTAGCAGTTTCATCCCTGAAAACCTCTTTACTGTGAAGCTGTAATTGCTAATAAAATTGAATTAAATTAGTTTTGATGCTTAGAAGATCTGAGAAATTAACTGTGGAGGAAGAGTGATCTTCAGATCTGGGCTTGAGTAGAGCCTATCCTTTGTATATGCCCTTATTGCAAACACCTTGGTGGAAAGTGCTTCTGGCAACTCCTGGGAAGAGAAGCTGTCTTAGGAAGGGCTACAAAGTCACTGGGCTTGAAATTACATTTGCGAAGTGTGCTCTTTCCTTGATTTTCAGGCTTCTGTGCTGGCATGCTCCATATTAATAGGTGGGTTTTCCTGCCTTCAATGTAAGAAAAAGCAGTTTTGGCTTTTGGATATCCAGTTTCTGTAGACATTGATGTTAGTTCTCAAATCAGCTGATCAGTTGTTTTTTCTCTGGCTCTGGTAGCTGGGCCTGCCTTTCCAGTACTTACTGCTCTGTGTGATAGTTTGATCAGATTATAGTGCAGCTCATATTTGATACTGCTTGTATTTGGTATCAGCAGTATGGGGAGTGTTATAGAGGGTGCAAGGCAGAATAAGAGATTCGTAGCAGTTGGGCTAGATCAAATTCAGTACCAGCTTCAGTCTTTCATATTCAGGACAGGAAAAAGAAATAAACTGCTGTAGCAAATCAGCATCTAGAGTTTTCTTGTGGCTTTTTATTAACTCTTAAAAGGTAATAATAACTTTTTTGTACCAGGAAGGATTGTCTTTTTCTGGCTGAGAGGTGGGTAGAACTGTAGTGTAGTAGTATATTTTCCAGTTGTTTTATATGCAATGTGGATATGCTACTGGTTGTGTAAAGCAACCAAAGTTTGTGAGCCTGAGTGTACCAGACAACAGCATCTTTCAGTTGTTTACCAAGGTATTACAAAATCAAATATAAATAGTGAGAACCTGCAGGATTCCAAGGGAGTGTGAAGAGCAGAGACCCCATGTTGAAATAAATAGGACAGAAGTCTGTTTGGTATACTGTCTTTTGGTGGCTGGTAACGGATGGTGAAAGATAAGCAGAAAAATGGGATACATAATAAATGTATCTCTTGCATATCCTTCTAGCTTGTAGGGATTTGATGAGCCCTTGATTTCACTTTCTGACCGAATTTGTATTACATTCCTTTAAGATTTTAGTGCTGGGACTGGTTTGGGTTAAAAGTGTAATTTATGGATTATTGCTATTTTTTTTGTTTGTTTGTTTTAAGAGCCATTTTCTCTTGGTACTTGATTGTGTGGCTGCCTCAGCATTGGCAAGGCCAAGCAGGCTTTTGTCTGGGGCTGACAGTCTGGTCAGCACACAAGAGACCGAACCATTGTGGTTACTAAATTGGGAGAATAAAGCTATTCCTTTAATGCTGGTGTAGTGTTTCAGTTGCAGCACTTCAGAGATTGCCACTAGGGTTTATTTGGAGGTCTAGCACAGTTCACTAGCTCTTGGGAAACCTTGGGTTTATTGCTTAACTGCAGGCTGAAGGTTACAGCTGATGCACTGGTGGAAAAGGCAGATTATTTGGGATTTACTGTGGGGATAAGGGTGCACTAATGCTATTGTACAGTGCCTTCTTGGATCCTTCTGTGGCATGTGTTGTACTGCTCTAGTTGCTTGTCTAACAGGAAGGAATTCAAACTGGAACAGGTGCAGGGAAGGGCCAGTGTGGTGCTTAGAGGATTGGAGAGCCTGCCTAAATAGAGGAGACTAATAGTTTGGCTTGTTTAGTTCATAGTATAAAGGCTAAGAAGGAATATGACTGCTGTCTATAAATACATCAGAGGGTTGCACATGAGGGAGAGGGGGAAATTATTACATCTGAAGGGCAAGGTTAGCACAAGAGCAAATGGGTATAAACTGGCTGTGAGTAAATTTAGGCTGGATGTGAGATGAAAATTGCAGCAAGAATATGGGAAAACCCTTGGACAGAAATAGGTTTTGGGATAGATCTTGTGATGATTTTGTTATGTATACACTATAGAATAATAGGATTATGCACAGTGATAGGGAAAGTTCATTTCAGTCTTTGTATCGTATAACAGGTAAGATACTGTGCCTGAAACTGTTCTAACACTTGGAATAAACCCAAATATTTTAAAAGGGGTACTGGTTTTGATTCTCAGAAATCCTGAAATGACTTACAGAGAATGTTCATGCTGTGCCCAAGGGTCATGTGCTTATTTCCTCTGGATGAGAATTAGCAGTCGCTTATATGCATGTGTGATCCGGCTCCCTTGTGTTTAGTAGGTGAGTAGTGGAGAACCCTTGTTTTCCCTGACATGGTGACTTCCTCCCAAGGATCATTGCTGTACAGGAGGTTAGTTGCAATGGTTTACAGGCATCTTGATTTTTTTTTGCTAGTCTCTAAATCTCTCACAACAAGCAGAAGTTCTGTTGTCTTCTTGATGCCAGGAGGTACTAATCAGCCCCTAGGGTCCCCTCACCAATATCAGCCCATTGGCTTCTCAGCTAAAGTGTGCGCACTCTTAAGTTCTTGTCTCACTGTTTGAACTTCAGTGTAAGGAGTCATGTACTGACAGTCTCTCTGGCAGTGGGGTCTAGCTGCATATGACTCTGGCTGGTTTTAATTAGGTCATTTTGTAAGCAGAGAAGTTTTATGAAGCCTCTTTTCTTTTAGCTTTTTCTATGTAGATTTGCTGGTGTATAATGCTATGGTTTTTCCTTATGCTGAAGTCTTTTAATGGAACCTCTTTTGCTTGGTTACTATATTTGTAAGAGTGTAATATCTTTGGGATTTCTGTTTTTCTACTGTGTTAGTTGGAGTTTGCTAAAACTGGTTGAAGAATGCAGAAGGGTAGGTGAAAGACTATATGAATGATAGATGAACAATTTCATGATCTTTTCAAAATATGGCTGAAAAAACCCTGATATATATATGTATAGTAAAAGGCCCAAGCCAACCTCCTCCCTGCCCCCTTCCAATTTTACTTTTTTTTGTGTAAATCTTCCAGTGTGTTCTTAGCATTAAGTGCACCTGTGTTAGTTTTCAGAGGACCAGCTCTCTAGACTGGGCAGTCTGATGCAGGGATGCTTTTTGTTTCAGATAGGTGACTCTGGCAGCCCTCCTTTTGCAGCAGTTGTAAAAGGTAAGATTTCCTGTGTGGTCGTTAGATCAGCTCATAGGATCACGGGGTAATTCAGATTGGGCTCATCTAGTACCATCTACCATATCACTGTTTACAGTCAGGGCTTTAAAACTTGATTTGCATTCATTTTCAAACAAAATTCATTAGCACATAAGTGGTGTTACAGTGTCACAAGTGCCTACGTAAATCAATTCCCATATAAATTCTTTAGGGATGCCAGTAAGGAAATGAGCCACTCAAGACACCAGTGACAATCTAGTTGGGACTCATTTGGATTAGTCCCATTGTTTGGCTCTGGGCTCCAGGTTTCTGCGGGCTGGACTAGGCTATGTGTAAGTTTGTATAAAGTTACCTTATGTATTTTTGTTTCATGTGTTGTCTGCTGTGTGGCCATATCATTAAATTCAGGAGGGAAGGTGTGGAACACAATGAAGAGATGTGTTGTCTCTGATTTTCTCTAAGTGAATGTGACCTCCCACAAGTAGCTTATTTCCTTTCATAGATCAGATCTTTTTTTTTAACTAGGTACAGCCTGCTCTGTTCCTCATTTGGTATTGCTTTTGTACCAAATATGAAACTTTAAAGCAACATTTGAGTACTCAAGAATCAGAGTAAAGAGTCACAGTTATCAGAACGTGAAAAGCAAGATAATTTTTTTTATACTGTGGCTGGGATTTTAGCCAGAGGAAAGAATGTGCGGGATTTGGCACTGTATTAAGTGTGAGAAAGAAGATATGCTTATGCCTAGTAATACTTTTTCATCTCCAGAAGCAGTTTTCTGGAGAGAAGTATGTGGAAACAATGCAAAAATAGGTAATAGAGCCCCATCCTGCCAAACCCTTCTTGTGACTGGCTCTGTTCATATGGGTAGGAGGTGTGCACAAGTGTTTTTGTTTTATCTGCCTGGCTGAAACTTCTCTTCCCAGCCTGCATGGGTTGCTTTCCTGGTAGTCTTCTGTCCACCTCTTCTTACCTCTGTCTTTTTAGGTCTTTGAAACATGTTTTATGTTGCTGGACTATGAGTAAGTTATGTGAATAAGTATGCTTGTGAAATACTCTACCAGCTCCAGTCCTCATCAAGATCTGAGCTTTCTTGTTGCCTTCAAAGAGCTCTGCTTCTTTGTGTCTCTCAGGTCTCATTCTCTCTGAGCAGTTTCATCGGTTTTCTTCTGGAATTTCCTGTTCTAGTAAGCTAGCTGGCAATTATGAAAAGCTTTTCCCAAGCAGGAGGGCATGTGCATAGAAAAGTGCAGTGGTTCTTGTTTGTGAAGTTGCACCTAGAGGTCGTGTGATGGGAACTGGTGCTACAGATGAAGGGAAAGTCAGGAGCTGACAGCTCGGGCCAAGTGACGGTGCTTTGAAGGTGGAGAGATGAAAACTCTGATGGGCAGAACTGCTAGAGAGGGATGGGGGTGCGAAAAAGAAAGATCACCCTAGCCAATGTACTATGGTAAAACAATTCCCTCTACACCAGTAGTGATATAAATGGGTCAGAATGGGAATATCTGGGGAAGATGGATGGGAGAGGGTATGTAATAGCACAAAGGTGAGCTACAGAGTACCACATAAGTTTCAGTTGATTAGGACAAATGGGAAAGGCTGGATTTTAGGTCTGCATAAATACTGCAAGGTTAGAGACTTAATAAACTTGAAAAGTATCCTTGAAGTTCCTAGGCAGAGCATTAGATACTAACATGGTGTTTTCTCAGCTGTTCACCCTACAGTGTGCTATCACTGAGAAAGATGGGGCTGATGATAATTGATGGCTATCTTAGAGGCATCTTTCAAACAGTTTTCTGGAGGCAGTAGTGCATGGGAAGTAGCAGAAGTGTGCTGAAGCTGGAGGAATACTGAACAGCAAGAGTTGGTCGCTTTTCTGGGTGGCAGCTCTGTTACAAAATGAAGTCACGTGGAAGGTGATGTGAGGGTGTCTTGTTAACTTTCTTTTGTCCGTGGAAAGCAGGTTTCAGGATATAGTAGTGAAGCGATCGAGGTCATGTGGGTCTTGCGAGTTTCCTAGTTCTTGCTAATAGGAAGGAGGGAAATGGGATGAAGGGAAGATTGATTTACAAAAGAGACAGGGTGAATTGCTGGAATATGTAGATACTCTGTGTGGGTACTCCAGACTTCCATGTGTTGGGTGTTTTCTGGTTTTAACTAGAATTCAGATTTGTCACAGTTGTTTAGCAGGAGTGTGTTTTATGATGGTCCCGAGATCATTGGTTCAACATCGATGTAATTCTGTTGAATGAAGGGGTGGCTGAGGTGGTCCTGCTGTTTTTATGCTGCCAGGCAAAGGGGCTCATTTGGTGCATCTGCAGGCCTCAGACACTGCTGAGCAAAAGCTGTACTTTGAATGTGCTAGATGTTTATGGGGAAAGCATGGGGAGCTGTGTAAGTGGTTGTATCTCAAAGAACTAGCTTTGCAGATGGTGTAATGCTGGTGGTTCAAAAGGCCTGGGTAAAGCCTACTGGGGAATCTGAGCAGATGTGTGTGTGCACCAGGAGCTTGGAGAAGGGAGCTGCTGATGTGAGGGAACATGGGGCTGTGGGGAATGATGAGGGTGGAATAGACTCCAGTTTGCCTGTTGGAGTTATCCAGTGGTGACTGTCATGTGGCAGAGGAACAGAGCAGGAGGACAGGTTCTGGTGTGCCTTTTTAAATTGGGATGACATAAGCGCAAGAAGAAGAGGCTGAGGGCAGGGCTTTGATGAGATGGTGCTCATCAGGGTGGGAGATGAGCCAGGAAAAGCTTCTGGTAGCCGAGGAGATGACTTGAGCCAGTTTATCTTCTTATACTTACTTCATGGCTATCAGCAGTTGTAGATAACTGGCATCTTCAAGCTGGCAGGGTGGAAATATGTTGTAGGGGGTTGCTTTCTGTGGATGAGAAAGGCACTTTTGATAAGTGAGCGCAGCAGATCTGATAAGTGAATATATGCCAGAAAACAGCTCTGCAGTCAAGCTTGGCTGAGCAGCAGCTACAACAAAAATGCTCTAAAAGCTGCCTTTTTTTTAGTCAGGAAAGGTGTGGTAAGGTTGGGACAATGGGAAATGTGGTACTTAATTAACAGCCAGATCCTGCTGCCATTAAAGTCAGACAAACTCGCATTGACCCCATCTGCTGCAAAGTCCATGTGCACATAGTTTATACATCCCAGAAGCTTGAAAACTATTGCATGTAAGTGCTGGGTGAGAGGGTCCTTTACTGGCAGATGGCAAAAATACTGTGGTGAATGCAATGTTTGTATCTGTAACAAGAAAATAAATGTTGATCATAATTCTTATGTCTGATCTTTTTCCTTTATTTGATTTGAAGATCTTAAATCAGATAAAGCCCTAACACTGTTAGAGAAGAAACGCTTTATTCATAGAAAATAATTTGTTTCAATGCAGGAGGATCTGGATGGGATTTCATGAACTGTATTATATAGGATATCAGATTAACTGACTTAATGAGCCCTTTCTGCATTAAGGAGAAAGTTAGCTGTTATTGGTGCAAATAATGTGGGGTAAAGGGATCATGGTCTTTGCTGTCTGTGTTCTTGAAAATAACATAGATTGATGATAGACAGATAATGCTGTTTTCAAATGAACTTTTTTCTTCACTTGTTTTCACTGTTTGCTCTTCCCAGGTCAGTGGTGTGAGAAGGATGTTCCTTCTGCTTCTAGATGTCTCTTGTTTTGACATTCTGTATTCTGCTTTTGGTTATTTTGGAGGAAATATACAATCTCATTTGACTTGAATAGAATCATTACAGGTATAAATGTCTCTGAGGAGAGCAGCTGAGTAACCAACATGACAAGCTGAATTGTGGTTTGGAATGAAGGCTTCAGTTACGAAGGGTGTCCTTGTGCAGAACATTACTTGCTTGAGTCAGTGGCGGGAGATCAATCAGGGGGATTGTTCATGGGATTTGAAAGGCTTACTGTTCTGTGGCAACTAGAAGAGATGAGAATGAGATCTTAGGAAGAGTCCATCAGCAGATACTTGATTGTCCCTGGACCTACTGTAGGGTCCAGATTCTGTGAAGTGAGGATTGAGGCTTGGCAGGGAGGTTGGTAGGGATTGAACCAGGTAAGGCTGGGAGGGATTCTTTGCCACAGGATCATCTTCTCTCACTGACAGGTTCAGTGTTTGTGGATGACACACTTAAACTGCATATGAATATTGTTTTCGTCTCTGTCTATTTTGAAACTCTGCTGTTCAGTGCTCATTTTGGGAACAGTTGCATACCTGTGAGATGGATCTTATTTTTTTTACTTTTATCTGACATCAAAAGATTAAACTGAAACTTAAAAAGAAGCATATGCTCTTCATTTCACTTGCGCAGCTAACTTTTTTCCTTAATGCAGTGAGCTACATCATTCTGCTGAAAGCAGGTTTATCCACATGTACCAGGAGTCTGCAAGAGGAGAGTTAGGGGAGACAAAATGTTCTGTTCCAGTGGAGCTATAGGTCCCCTATTTTTTATGTTCTTTTGTTAGAAATGAGCAATAAGTGGTCTGTCAGCACTATGGACAGCTGAACCTCCCATGTAGTTTTCTAGGTCTGCTGGATTTTGGTCCATGGTGGTGGCCTATCCCTTGTATAGTGTCTCCTTTCAGTAGGGGATTTATTTGTCCAGAATATTTGGGTTGGAACTTTTACTGGGCTCCTTTAATGCAGATAATGCTATTTGATGCCCAGTATCTAGAGCTTTCACTGGAACTAATCTTTGTATAAAACTTCCTGAGCTTTTGCTTGTGAAGAGGAACCTCATCCTTCTCCCCTGATCTTGAAAGAACTGATTTAGAAATAGTTAATGCGTATTTTTCCCTACATGGACTATAAATAGTTGGGTTGAGTATTCACTGCTCTTCTGATTGGCACAGTTAATGATACATGTATCTTGAAAGTCTTTGATGCTAAATCAAAAGAAAATAAACTGATTTTGGAAAGATAAAATTAATATAAATTATTCAATTCTGTAGTGCTTTTCATCCAAAAGTATCTGGAATTACTTTTCAGAGCAATAAAATGGCTAAACCCATCATAAACCCATCAAGCATGCTGCTGTTACCTTCTTGAACAATAAACTTGGCACAAATGTGTTGCTGTCTGTCAAGGGAATTAGATTGCTTTAAATATTGATACTCTGTTCTTTAGTCTGCAGGCATTAAGATAGAGGTTGTATTTAGTTTGTAGTTCATAGATAAAGGAGTAAGGCAGTCCTACAGGGAAAATTTGGCAATGAATTTTATTTCTTTTTGTACTTTGAGCTAGTTCTTGGACTGCCAATGAGTCTGGAAGCTCAGCTCACAGCACATTGAACAGAGCTTCCAAAAGAGGAGTGGGAAAGTGGCTTTTTTCCCCAACAACTGTGGCTGTGCTAAGGGTAGGCCCTGCTGAACTGCATTCTGCTGAGCTGCATCCCTGTTTCGGTTGTGCTAGTCCTGATGGCCGTGTGAAGCCATGGGAACTTGGTTCCTGGCTTATGATCTTACTCCCTTTACAAACTGGAGCTTGTTCTGATTCTTGGTGGTGGCTGGAGCAGTCCTTTGCTCTCAGATACAGTGTTGTCCAAACTGTGCTAACAAGTCTCTTCTTTAATTAAAACCAACCAAAAAAGTAAACCAGCAAAACCCAGGACAAGCCGACCACCAAATAAGGCTAGACAGGAGGTAAGATGATGCCTCTCTCCTGCTTCCTTTGGCTTGAGTTTGGAAGTTTCCGTTCCCATTCAGTATTTCTGGAGCTCCCAAAATCAGATCTTTAGCCTCTGACCACCACAGCTCTGGTAGCCTGAAGCTTTCAGGTACCAGGCTGGTTTGGAGCTTCCTTGGCCAGCTGTGGTGTGGCAGCACAGAAGCCTTAGTGTGCAGTATTGTCACCTCTCTGGGGAGGGAGAGGTACAGAATCAGTGTTAATAAAGCACTTGTACCAGACATGGTGGGAGGGAGCCCTCCTCTGTCTGTGTGACTGAAGCAGGCTGGCAGGCAAGGTGACTTGTGGAGAGGAAATCCCTGCTTAATTTTCACACTCTTCATTTTCTGCCTTATGTTTCTATGAAGGTGTAAGTCACTCCCAAAAGAATGAAGGCTGCTCTAAACATTCCTTTTGAGAAAGATTCCTCACTATGTGGAAGAGAGGCTGGGTGGGTGACTTGCTAGCCTTGCCCCTTTAGATACAGGAACATGATCAAACTTCTGCAAGTGGACTTTTTGTGTGTCTGAGGATTACAATTACAAGTTAGAAACCATCTGTCTGGGTTGCTGGACTGTGAGCAACTGAGTGGAAACTGGCTCTCTGGGTGTAAGAGTTTGTTGGGAAAGCAGATGCCCTTGCAGGGATTAGCTCCAGGGAAAAAGGTGTTTCCTCTCTTGCCATGTATATGCAGGTGCTCTAGCTAATGCCACATGCAGGTGCTTCTCCAGGTTAATGGTGCTTTGTTCCCCCAGGTCTCAAGGAGGATGTTTAAAGAAGAGAGAAGTGTATTGACAGGATTCAGTTGCTGGATCTGGTTTGTTTGCCCATTTCCTAAAATCAACACAATGAATTCACTCAGGAGCCATAGGAAGGACCTTAGTTGCTGCTGAGCTGGCAGCCCTAGCAGCAGTTGATTGCAGTTATGCCTCAGGTATTTTGGGTTCTTGGGAAATAAGTACAGGGTCTTACCATTTCCTCCTTCCCAAACATGTTGCATAGTCCAAGTTGGACAGAAGAAAACTTCTCTTGCAAGTCCCTATTAGCCAGCTATTACTGCTCACAGTGTGGCCTGTGAAGGAGCTTGTGGATTTTCTTTTGTGTGAATAAGAAGAGAGTGATAATAAGGAGTGGTTAATACTGAAGAGCCTGCCTTTAACTTTCAGCTTGCAGCAAACCCTTCCTCCTTTGGTTGCTGAGGCTATAAAGCAAGTGATAATAACAAAATCCAGGTTTGCAAACCACAGGTCTGCACCACAACCAAGCTTTTCAGTGTAGGCAGTCAGAATAGCAGTACAGTATGTTTGTCAGGTTGCTCATGAGATGAAGTTGTAGGTACCTTGCAGGCATGAGCAGGATTATTATTTTTTTTTTAAGTTTTCATTGAGTAATTTTATTATTCATTATCATAGAATCATAGAATAGTTAGGGTTGGAAAGGACCTTAAGATCATCTAGTTCCAGCCCCCCTGCCATGAGCAGGGACACCACACTAAACCATGCCACCCAAGGCTCTGTCCAACCCAGCCTTGAACATTGCCAGCGATGAAGCATTCACAGCTTCCCTGGGCAACCCATTCCAGTGCCTCACCACCCTCACAGTAAAGAATTTCCTGCTTCTATCTAACCTGAACTTCCCCTGTTTAAGTTTTAACCCATTACCCCTTGTCCTGTGCTACAGTCCCTAATGAAGAGTCCCTCCCCAGCATTCCTATAGCCCACCTTGAGATACTGGAAGGCTGCTATGAGGTCTCCACACAGCCTTCTCTTCTCCAGTCTGAACAGCCCCAGCTTTCTCAGCCTGTCTGCATATGGGAGGTGCTCCAGTCTCCTGATCATCCTAGTGGTCTCCTCTGGACTTGTTCGAACAGTTCCATGTCCTTTTTATGCTGAGGACACCAGAACTGCACACAGTACTCCAGGTGAGGTCTCTCGAGAGCAGAGTAGAGGGCCCGGATTACCTCTCTCCACCTGCTGGTCATGCTCCTTTTGATGCAGCCTGTGATATGATTTGCTTTCTGGGCTGTGAGTTCACACCGAAGGCAGCTCATGTTCATTTTCTCATCGACCAACACCCCCACGTTCTTCTTGGCGGGGCTGCTCTGTATCTCTTCCATGCCCAACCTGTATCTGTGCGTGGGATTGCCCTGACCCAGGTGTATTATAATAAAGAATAAAAATCCATTTTATTATAAATATGCATATTATATAATTAATATATTTTAATACAAAATAAAACTTTTATTATAAAATTATTTTTATTTTGTTGTCGTGGTTTGAGGCCCCTCAAACAGTTCTGCGCACCCCCCCCCCTTTCTTCCCCAGTCCCGGGGAAGTAGGAAGGAGAATCAAAAGAATGCAACTCCCACAGGTTGAGATAAGAACAGTTTAGTAACTAAAGTATAACATAAAT